>JAQFVV010012611.1:1089409-1220301 GCA_028023455.1 Epiperipatus broadwayi | reverse complement strand
ACCCAGTTTCTGTTACAATAATTATATTTTACTTACATTTCTCTCCCACTGCCATATTTTATTACTCTTTCTTTTACATTATTTAATTATAAATCTGTCTTAAAATAATCCAAGAAACTTTTTATACAAATTTAAAAACCAACCCTAATTTCAGATAACCTCCCCCTTTTTAAATCTTATCTAAAACCCATCTCAAAACTACATTCCTAAACTATAGCTTTGAATGAATATAAAACAAATATAATTTTTAACAATTTACCTAAACCCATTAAACATTCATTTTAATTATATACTATTTTAGATCCTTATCTACTTCATTAATTCTATTTAGAGTAGGACTATATTTTTTATGTAAAAATATTCTTTCACCATTCTTTTCCTGCAGTTTTTAACCCTTTAAAAAATTTTAATATTAAATTTTTTATGACCTAAAACTTTACAATGTATGCAAATATTTGAATTTTTGTCATATAGATGTTGTCTAAGTCTAGTTTTTAATGTATTCTTTGTAGTACCAATGTATGAAGTATTTTTCCCCTTCTCCTTGCAATTTAAACATTCAATTAAATAAATTCCATTCATTTTCTCAGTTTCTACATTTTTTGTATCATTAATTAAATTTCCGATTTAATTTATTTTATTTTTATATACTGGTTTAATAATAAACCTACTTTCCCCTTTGTATTTATTATTTATACTTTTTATAAACTTCTTAATGATCATAAAAGTGTCTCTAGAAACATTATATTATATATAAAATTATTTACATCTTTCCCATTGTTTCTCTTCTTTATTATTCTTTTAATATTTTTTATTACATAATTTATCAATAACTGTATAATTATTTTTGATACCTTCCTCTTATATATTATTTCTTTTATAAATAATTTTATTTCAGAACATAAATTAATTGCTTTATTTATTTTATTATTAATATTAATTTTATGTTCATATTCAATATCTTAATCCCAACTACTTAACACACCATAAAAAGTTTTTTTGAATACACTTGTTCCAATAGAAACCTTACAATTTTTAATAACTTTTTTTTATTATAACAACCATATAAGTAATTACATTATTTTTCTCTTTTTTCATAGTAAACCTGATGTCATCATCAATTGAATTAACATACCTTATAAAACATTCAGATTTTCTATAATTGCCATTGAACACTAAAAAATAATCATCAACATACCTAACCCAAAAAACAGGATTATATTTTATAACCAGTCAGAAAAATATTCTATAGCCTTTTTCTTCCTCTTATCTTTTTGCTATGTATCTATTAATTATAGGGACATTTTGTTCACCAGTAAGATGTTTTAAATTAAGTTCATTAGGATCAATGTAAGGTTTTCATTTATGGTGCTTACCTACAATTCATGTAAATCCTGTTCTTTGTATTTTACTTCAAGATCTTGCCTAATGGCAATATATTAGGATGATTATTTAACTACTGAGAAATATCCTTACACATTGGTGCATCATTTTCTGATTATATTGTATCAAAATTAATGTTCATAACTGGTACTTTAGTCTCACTACCCAAATTAATTAGAATTCACATTTGTTGTGCAACTCTAATTATATGTCTTTCACTGCTTTCTCACTTGTTTATTTTCTTTAGGATGATACTTTTTCCCTACAATTCTTTTCTTCATAATCATTTTCTGACCTATGCTCACATGTTTTCTTTACTTGAAAATCCAAAACAATATCATTATTTGTACCATTCATAAATCATTAGGACCAAGCAAAAAAGAATTACAATTTGTTAAATTAGATGAAAAAATTATTAAAATTCTAGGTGATCCAAATTGATGTGATGGAGAAGGTGGAGATAAATATTTATCCTGTCTTCTGTATTTGATTATGTTGTTATGTTATGACTAAAAAAGTTTTGACATTTTGCTCTTTCAGTCTGTTTCAACTTTTTTTTGTATTATTTCCCTGAAGTGTGACTTTTAATCTATAACCAGATATATGATGATCTGACCTAAGAGAACACTATATTTAGATACAAGTAGTGATATTTCTTTTTTGAAAGTTTTATTAGATGTCAAAGAAGGGGTAATTTTTTGATAAAAGAAAGAAACATTCGGCTCATGAATAAATTTTCTATTTACAGGCCATTTATTACTTTGTATACTATGACATATATGTTCCAATCTAGTTTATAGAATTTTTTTTCTTACATCAATAAACAAGATTAAGCAAAACATTGAGCAACTCTAGATTCATTGCCTTCTATTTTCAATGAAAAGCTATGATGAATAGCAGTAGCATCATTTGGGTAACTTTAATTTGTTATCATCTAGAGTTCTGTCTCCATTATCAAAAGGTCTTTCTTTCATCAGATCATAATCTTCAGAATCTTTAGATATTAATTTTAAATCAGTTGAATCTTTGTCTTCACCATCATCCTCATCAACAAGTTCAAGGAAATTTGAAAGATTTTCTGCATGAACTTAAATTGTACCATTCATTAAAATATCTTTTACTTTAAAAGGTGAGTTATTATTTATATCTTTATCATCTATTGATTTTATCACACATTTATCCCGATTATTATTTGTAATTTTTATTTCTTTATGTGCAATTTCTTTTATATCCACTTCTAACAAATGTTAGGTATATATAAAAGACTGATTATTATTATTTATTAGTAATGGCTTATAATTAACTAAAACATTAAAACTTCACTCCTTGAGGAATTCATTGGATCCAGTCGTTTAGTTGCAATATTCTCAGATCCAAAACTTCTTGCTGATGAAAACCAAAAACTAGATAGTAGTCTGGGCATTAGATAAGTAAGCACTAGATTGGAATTTTAATGCACTAACATTCTAGCATCCAATGATTACTATAGTAATATAAGCTATGGCTTGAACTAGATGGCAATATTGTATGAAAAAATTTGCCACTGTGTTAAGAAAAAATAAGTATGATACAATTCAAAATACTGTAATATATGTAATTCCGAATTGTCCAGAATTTTAGATGAAGATGTGACATATGCAATTAAATGTATGAAGAAAGGAAGGATTCCAGGTAGTGATGGAATTATAATTGATATATTAAAAGAAGCAGGTGAAGAAATAGAATTTTTTTTAGCAAAGTTACATACCAAATGTCTAAATGATAAAGATGTACCACATGATTAGAATAATGCAATATTAATATTTTAAAAAGGTGATAAAGAAGATATTAGAAATTACAGACCTATCAGCCTTTTATCAGTTTTATACAAAATTTTTACCAAGATAATTACAACTCGTCTACAGAGAACATTGGTTTTCCACCAATCAAGAGAACAAGCTGGATTTAAAAGTGGTTTTAGTACAGTAGATCATATTCAAGTATTGAGAGAAGTTATAGAAAGGACAAATGAATATGAGTTGTCATTATGTTTTGGATTTGTAGATTATGAAAAGGCATTTGATTCTGTAAATATTTCTTCAGTGATTAAGGCATTGGATCATCAAGGTATAGATCCAGGATATTGTCATATTTTAAAGAATATTTATAAAAATGCAACAGCAACAATTAGATTACATAATGATACTGGGAAAGTCAACATTGAGAAAGGTGTAAGACAAGGTGACTCCATATCTTCAAAACTTTTTACAGCAGTGCTGCAAGAAGTATTTTGTGGATTAAAATGGGAATATAAAAAAATGAAAGTAAATGGAGATTATTTAAGTCATTTAGATTCTGCAGATGATGTAATTGTTTTTGCAAATAATTCTTTAGAGCTGCAGGAAATGTTGGAGGAGTTATCAAATGAAAGTAGGACTAAAGATAAATGTTAGTAAGACTAAAGTAATGTGTTTAATGGATTTTCTCAAAATATGAAAATAAAGATCGATTATGATGAGTTAGAAGTTAACCGTTACAAATACCTTGGTCAGATTGTTAATACAGATGGAAACATAATGGATGAAATTAATCATACAATTAAACTTGGTTGGAGTGCTTTTAGTAGAAATAACCTGATACTAAAAGTAAATATGCCTATGTGTTTAAAAAGGAAGGTTTTTAATAAATGTGTTTTACCAGTTCTTACTTATGAATCTGAGACTTGGACACCTAATAGAAAAGCAACACTGAGACTTCAGATCACTCAAAGAAGTATGAAGTGATGCATGTTGAGAGTAACAAGAAGAAATTGAAACTGCAATATATGAGTAAGAGGGCAAACAGGTGTTACTGACCTCATTGAAAAAATTAAAAAATTAAAAGTGGAATTGGGCTGGACATATTTCTAGAAGAGATGATAATAGATGGACAATTAAAATCTTTAACTGGATTCCAAAAGATTGTAAAAGAACCAGAAAGAGACCATCTGTGAGATGGATGGATGAAATAAAGTGTGCAGGGGTGATGATGTGGAGAAAGAAGCTAAAGATCAGAGAAAATAGATTGAACTTGGAGAGACCTTCATTTTGTATTGGATTGATAATGGTTGATGATGATGTTATAATTCTGAGTATTATTACTAAGAGCTAAAAGTATTTGGAAAGCTTTTTTTTCCTAAAAAGATTTATCAATTACTATTAGATAATAGAAATAGTCCAACATTTTATTACAATTACAATGCTATCATCATTAATTTTCAGAAAAATACACTTTAGATATATCAATTAGTATGAAACTAAATGTGTTTTTATACACACAAATTATGCATAATGATTTATAGCCATCAGCATGGATGATGTATCGAGCTGCATGTTGATATGATTTTTTTTATGTACTAGACCAATATGGAAAAGTAGACATTAGTTTAGGTGAAAGTTTAAGATTAAAAATCAATTTCTTGAGAACATAGATGATCATATCCTCTAATGTGACCTTCTCTTATATATATATATATATATATATATATATATATATATATATATATATATATATATAAGTAATGTTTTAGATGACTATTTATTAGTCTGCATTATAGTGACATGTTTAAAGAGGTTTATTTAAACTTCATTGTAACAATATTTCATACTCTGTAGTCAAGTTGCAATCTTTAAGTGTCCATATATATTCAATGGACCATTAGTAAAAATGGATTTCCATTCTTGCTATTAAAAGGTGTGAAGGTTGCCTTGACAGCAGTTAGAAATATTGGTTGCTATATTTACTGTGAATGTTTAGGTGGTTACTGGTTGGAAACATATATATATATATATATATATATATATATATATATATATATATATATATATATATATATATATATATATATATATATATATATTCTATAGCATCATTCTTAATATTTTCATTATAAGATTATCTTTCTGGAACTACTTTTAAGGTAAAAATAACTAATACATATTTTTCATATGATTAACACACATTATTAATTCTTAAATTAATTCAACAAAAGTACTTAATTAGTATAAAATAATCAAATCATGTATTTCATAGATCATCTAACAAAATATAAGCTGGAGTAGACACCCTCAAAATAAACTCAGATTTCTATATCATGAATTGATTATGTTAAATTAAAAACACATCAAAAAATATATTATGTATGTATAAGTAATTGTAATATATATTTAACTATGCATTATTTCATAATAATTTTATGCACACCTCTAACCTTTTGCAGTTCAGATTTATAATCACACTCTACCCAATCTTCAATTAAATATATTTCTCTTTACACTATGCCAATTTCACAGATGAAGCTTCTAAATTAAATTATACCTATTATTACGAAATGTACTGATTAATTTCAATTTTAAATAACAAAATTTATTCATAAAAACTTCTCAGAGATGAATCAAAGCAAACAAAAATCTCTTTCTTTATACCAACAAGTAATAATGTTATTTTATATAAAGTCTTCATAAAATGATTTCATAATAAATATTTGTTTAAGTGTTCCAACAAGAACTCTGGATTTCTTACATGCAAATGTCATTTAAAAATAACTTTTCTAAGAAAATCAAGTAGTATAGTAGATAGGTCACCATTTTTTTAAAGTTATTTATTGTTATTTTCTAATTGCATAGCAAGACTGTAATTGATTAAAATCACATATGGTTAATGCATTTCATGTAAGCAAATCCTCTCTATTGGAATAAATGTATTTAACAAAAAATTGCTAAGATGATATTTAGAAAAAATACCAAATGTTGATGCATTACTTCAAACTGAGCAATTAATGAAATTTACGGCGCACGAGATCTACAATTCTTATAAAAAAGCTAAATCGAATATAAAAATGTACGTGTTTATTATATATAAAAATCTTTAGAAGCATTTACATTACTTAGATATATTTTAATCCATGTGTATATTTTTGGAGAAAATGACTTAAATAAAGAATCTGCTTTTAATGAATTGTGCTTTTAACAAATAATGTAATATTAACAAAAAGTACTTCTTTACTATAAATATTCTTAACAAACATTCTAGACTTATTTATGCACATATACTATTCCTGTTTTATAATATTTAAATATTAAAGCATGACAGATATCGTATAACATTTCAACTACTAAATAATATTGTATCATTTACATATTAATAGCTTCTGTAGGATGCATTGTTTTGTTTTTGTTTTTGAAAGATTGACAAGAAACTTAATTTTATGTAATAAAAATAAAAAATAAAATTATTTTTTATTTTACTTTTTATAATAAAGATTACAATATATTCTGTTAAAATTTAAAGATAATTAGAAATCATTTTTGCTTTTAATATTTTAATCCAAAAAATATATAAACATTCTTCCACACATGATTTGTCTTTTTTTTTTTTTTACAATGTACTGGATTTCAAAAAAATATCCTTCAGAATTAGACATATATAGTATCATTTTGGATTCAAAGATAATTAATAGAAAGAATAGCATGCTTTACGAAAATATCAGAAAACATAATGGTCCCGCTGATAGAATTGAATAAAACTATTTGAATGCATATATCTATGAGTTTCTCCCTAAAAAGATTTTAATATTTATTTTATATAATTGTGAGAAAAACTTTGTGATTTTAATTTTTATTAAATATGATGCATTTCAATCTATTGTGAGATATTGATTTAGAGATAATCTCTAGAAAAAGTGGAATTTCCTTCCATGATTGATCTTCTACAACCAATAACTATTTCTTTTATATATATATTACCGGTTAACTTTTACTCCGTTAATATGAGCATGCACATAAACCGAACATGAGGGAAAATATGGCGACATGCCAAAGTAAGAAGAGATTCAAAACTCTACCGTAACAGTGTTACGGACACAGAAGATACTTATGGAAAGGTTGATTCTTACATACCTTTGGGGGATGACTCTATCTCAACCCCTCGCGCCACTCCCAGAAGGAAATTTAACTCTCCTCCTGAAAGGATATGCAAGTTCAAATGATATTAGGGCATGTGTGCCAATAAATAATTATTCATAAAAATAAAAATAAATAAGTATCCTCGTGCTAAATAGAGATTCAAAACACGGTAAGATGATTTCCCATTTGCTAGCTCAGCGTACTCTTTCTCAGTTAAAGATTGGGGATCGGAAAACTTGCATAATTAACTAATATGGGGTTAGAGAAAGTAAATGACAAAGAGAATAAAGAGAAATTATGGCAGTAGTCGCTTTAGAATTATAATATAAATATTTTATTAACCCATTACCCATACCATTTATAATATGAATACATTCCCAGATCGATTAGATATACGAAACAAATGTTACACTTTATAAATCCTATTAATACAACAAAATCATAATCATAAAGAAATACTTAATAAAGCAATAATTAAATTAAATAAAGGAAAATTTCTTTCTTAATAAGAAAATAAATCAAATAATTATACGTGAGAGAGTGATCTGTGGATTATAAATAAACTCACACATATGCATTACACAGATAAAGAAAAATTAACAAGTTATATACAGGTGGGTTTATATACGTATGTACATGAAATATATATTTATGAAATGGATATTAAATTTAAAATAAAATAAACACAAAAAAAATAGTGTACCCGATAAAGTCTATGAGCATTCTTGTATGGGTTTTGAGTGGGCTATACGTTCATCTACTGCGGCAAGGGCTGGACTTGACTGCATTATAAGTTCATAGAATTGATCATCATCACCTTGGTGCTTGAATCTCGGTGTTTACATTCTGTTGGGATGGCAGGAGCGGAGCTGGACGGTCGCGCTGAAAGTCGGCTTCTATTCCACGATCATTTTATCTGCAAGCTAATGCTTGAGTTGCATCTTTAAGTTGGAGAATGGATATTCAACAGGATATTAAACGATGTCAATCGTCCTTTATTGGTTTAAGGATCCTAGGTTAACTGCAGGCTTCGATGGCGTGTTGTAGTTATGCTTCCATCAGAATTAACTGACTGGTTAACTGCTAAGTTATTTCAATGATGGCCAGGTATTTGAAAACAATTGCATGACTTCGCGTGTTTCCAAATAGCATTAGCTTCCCAATAAGATTTGCAAATGTGAATTGCTCTCTTTGACAAAAAAAAAAGTTAGACTGCCTTCTTTGAAAAGCAAAAGTGAATTGCCTTCTTTGAAAATCAAAAGTCAACTGCCCCTCGCAATTTCAGAACAGATATCCCACTTCCCTACAATCTCAATTCAGGTATACTCTCCCTGACACAAAAATTAATCAAATCTCCTTGAATTGTTTTTACTAATTGTTTTAAGAATTTTATTTCCAATTAGTTTTTTCTTATTTTTTTTTTATATCTCCATTCAGATCACAATGAAATGATAACATCTTTTTACTCTTGATTAATTTCATTATCAGAATCGAAGTTTTTTTCTGTTTTAATTAAAAGATTGTTTCATATAACTTGAACCTTCCTCTCTCCACACGCATTATCGCAAGTCTAATTAAACTCTTTTGTCATGTTAAAATTATTTTAGCGTGGACAGGAAGTCACAATGCCTTTAAGCTTTTCTTAAATTTAAGACAATGACTTGCTCAAATGCAACTGAAGAGAAAATGACCATTAAAACCTCGATTTTGAAATTATTCTTAAATATTTTTAATCAACAGTAATATTTAAAATTTTCCTTTTTACATTTTCGTAAACCCTCAAAAAATATAAATAGAGAATAACAATTTGTTAAATAAAAGATGTTTCTTCAACAAACAAAAATATTTAAAATTATAAATACACTTTGGAATTATCTTTTTCTTTTTTAAAAAAAATAAAAAACACAAAAATCAAAATTGCAAATACATATTTCTAAGCCTTTAAACATTGGCTTTAATCATATGTGTGTGTGAGTTTATATTATCGCCACAGTTCTCTCTTAATTTATAACAATTTTTAATTATATAAATAGTATACCCACCCACCCCCATTTAATGGCTTTTTACGTAATTTCGACCATTAATTTAGCTGACCTTATCTTGTGCTTTGCCACATCAAACGTGCCTGGCACAATATATATATGATTGGTTTTGGAGAGCTTAAATTAACTTCATTTTTAAAAAAAAAGAAATAACCATACTGAAATTCTGAGTTCTAATTAATATATTTACATTTTTTTTAAAAAGTGAAGCTTTAAATCTGCAGTTAGATGGGTTTAGGTTGTAATTAATTAAATATATTAATAATATTTTTTTTTGTAAATAATTTTTCTCTCATTTTTACACCAACTACGTAAAATTATTTGATCGTATGGAGTTTTGGTAGTTGAAAACTATTTGGCTGACAATTAGGTGATAATACTGAAAGCATAAAAAACTGAAAATACTAATCTCAGTCACGTGAGTATACTTTCATTATTGTGAAAATCTATCTTTTAACATAATTTAATAAGCCCAACAAATAAACAGGTGTTATAATTACTAATACTCTTTTCTTTCACCTATGTAGCCATTTATATAATAAAACATAAACAAACAAAATTTTATTATAAAGTTGTAAAATTATTTTACAAATACATTAATTATCTTATAATATACTTTGAAATAAACATAAAAAACTGTCTGGAATACTTAAACATAATATATAGTAAACAAATATATACACACATTGTTAAATGTAGATGCATCTTCATAAATGCCTATATGCATATAATTAACATAACAATAATGGTTGCTGAAAATTGCAACATATATGAAACTTTGTTTTATAATTAAAATTAAACATTCAATTATTATTATTATCTTAATTATTATCACTCTTAATATTTTGTGCCTGTATTCAAAACCTTCCTCCACATTATCCATTCTTAAATATAGGTAGATAAGATAGATAGTACTTTTGTATTAGTCCTGCTATGACATATTACTCTAAGATTGCAAAGTTTAAGATAATGTCTACCAGTAATATGCAAATGAATTTAATCAATAAAATTTGTCTGCAGATACTGTTAAACACATTGCAAACTTAGAATAATACATCACCAGATGTAATACATCATAGCATGTGTAATATGAAAAAATAATGGAGATATGTATTAATTATGGAAAGAAGTTAAAGAAAATTAAAAAAATTAACAAATACTTATGAGTTATGCATTTATTGGGTGGCACTGCATGTTGTTGAAAATGCCCTTCCCCCTCCCTGCATACAGCAGTGCTTTGTGCCATCATAAACCGCATGGTCAATCTAAAAAAAATGGTGAACTGTAACTTTAAGGCAGCAAAGTGTAAGTTTAAGGTAATACTTTTAAAATTATTTTAAAATATATATATATTGAAGCAGTCGATCTGATGCTCAGATCATGCTTCACAGCCCACTTACAGTCTCCTACCACTAAGCCATGTTTAAACCCCATCCTTATGTGTGAATACATATATTTTTCCTTTGCCTAACCATTTAAACATAACTGACATAGAAATTTATATATCTTAACGCAAAATAATTTAATAAATATTTAATATTATTTTAATGTGTATTCATGCATAGTGGATAAATACATATATTTTCAGTGTGGGGAGATTGATAATAAATTGTATAAATAGTTATATTATTCATGTATGTTAAAATTCATATATGAAATGTATTATTTTTTATATTTAATTTTAGCGGTCAGAAAATGATGCAATTCTTTGAAGAAGTTTTTCGAACACAACTAAAAACAATTACCTGGAAAAGCCCATTAGTTAAAAGTAAAAGGTTACAATTTGTAATAGTAAAATAAAATCCATTAGTGGAAATTTTATCCATGCCAACTTGTTTTAAAATCATAAGACTTATTTTAAAACAATTGTTTGAGAAACTTGTAACAGGATTGAATCCAAAAAAGGAGATAACCATAAATTAATGATGGTCAACATAATCCATGCTAGTTCAAATCTTCATCCAATGTGCAGTGAGTAGGGGAAACTTCACCTTTCCCTCTGTCCCAACTTGCTCATTCCCATAATAAAAACTTTGGATCCCATGCCTATGAACTTTCAAATGTCTATCAATTAAATAAGCAAAATGCTACCTGTAATGCCTTATTCCATACTTAGATCTAGTGTATTAACACCAATGAACACTCCAAACATCAAAGACCACTACTATTTATGAAAGGTAAAAGAACTTTAGCCACTCTATGATTCTACTAAGTTCAGCCTTCTAATAACAACAATAATCCTGATGTTCTACTGTAATATCTTATGTAAATGTTTATATCTGATGTAATTTTACTTAGTTACAACTCTGTATAACTTAACCTATTCTATCCTTCAGACTCTATTCAATATTTTTTTTTTATTATTTCCATGCGGAAATCATATTTTATTTTATTATTGTGTTACAACTTTTTGTGTTTTAAAATGCCAGTAATATTTCAAACTTGCTAGCATATAATTCCTTTCTAGTTTTCCTACCCATTACTTACAGGGTAATTAAGAACTTATTTTAATTAAAAACATACCTTATTCGACTTATGCAGATGCTTGCAAGTTTGGAAAAACAAAGTCATTATCTTATAAATTGTTGTAGGAAAACATCTGTTTTTCTAAAAATGTTTTTTTAATCTTTTTAAAATGCGCTAATCCCAACCGTAAATGTATTTTATATATGTAAAATCTAATTATTATCCCAGTTATTTCCACCACCCCATTTGTTTCTATATAAACATATTTATTTCTAATAATAGCATTTTTTAACTGAAATTTGTATTTATTAAACAGTGTGTGAAGTTATAAATAATTTAAAGTAAAGGGAAATCGTTATGTCTTAAAATTTATATAATTTAATTAATTTAAATCATGCATGCCTGTTTAGAGACTGGATCATACCATTACACAGGATATTCCATAATTTATGGGTATTAAGTAATTAAAATAGTCTTTAAAGCTATATATTTTGTTATCCCAAGCATTACGTGCATATAGGCACACTCGTTTTTATATTAGGTATTCATGCTTCTCTTATCCAGAGGTATCACAAAGTCGAACCCCATTATCCTTCTCAAAGTCCAAGAACCAGGCTTTAACCCCCCCCTGGGGACTTATTTGGTTGTATGTGCATGTTTTATATGGGGATCACTCTGGAAAAACCATCCCAATAAATGCATAGCCAACCGCTCTTCATTCCTGAACCGATTCTGCTAATGTCGCAGACTTATATCGGTCTATTTCTCAAAATGAATTCTCTGAAGCACATGCTAGGATCCATGACTGGATCACACAAATATGCCACCATGCACACACCACCTTCTGTTGTATTTCTAATAAACCCATGAACATCCATAAGCCATAATGTTGTGATTTTTGCTAAACAGATCTATGCCCACTATTTAAAATGCGTATCATTGCGATGACATTATTATTATTAATATATTCATCAGCTATCCCACACATGTCTGTCACTTTATAAATTGAATATTGATCACTATATTTTGTACAAATGTAATGCTTCGTTATGAAATAATAATTATCTTTCAAATCGGTTAAATGCTATTTTGTTCCTTCTGGGGTTTAATGGTACTTCAATACTATATTTCTTAATAGCGCTAAATCTTACATTCATCGTTATGGTCTATATTATTGGCATAGCCACAACTATAAATAAAGTCATCTGTTAAATTTGATTCTTAATTTATCAACCAAATATAATATGATTTCTCTATGACCAACTGTCATAGAATATTTATGAGGCCAATGATCAATCAATGATGACATGCGTTTACTTATATTTTGTTAAAATAATAAACCTTAAATATATATATTATAACATTTCCGAATCATTGTGTTTTCTTTTATTTAAATTAATATTTTAATTAATAAGTTATGCTCCTACTGACTAGATGATCTCTGCTAATATATAATTAATATGAAAGGTTACGATCATTAAATGCTTCTAAATTATATTTCATGCTAAATATTTCACTATTAAACTTTAAATTATTAAGAGTCTTTTTGTGTCTCTGATGTGTGATGCTGGTGGAGAGAGATAAAATTAGATTGATATCATTGGGATTGTTGCTCATAAGTTGGTAGATCTGGTAAATAGGCAAATAGGGCAGAATTCATGAGTGTTCCTGACTTATGTATCTTGCGCATGATTGGATTCAAGGTACTTTTGCCTAGATGCTAGATCTTGTTATGTGAACATACAAACATGACCGGTGCAATATATATATATATATCTGTAAAAAAAAGTTTTCAAGATTTTACAACTTTTACCAATAATAAATAAAACATAAATATAACAATGTTTAACTAGAAATGTATTTTCAAATTTAAAAAAAAATTACTTACTAATGATGAGAATGACTGTGATGAAATAAAATATATAAAGTATTGTAGAATGGAAATTGAAGGACAACATAATATGTCAAAATCTCACAGGCAGCATATTTTTTAATCTCACAGGTCACAATGTACATATCTTAATCATTGACATGGATTAGTGATGCCACTATTTTGATTGCCATGACATCGTTAACATAAATTACACTGAATATTATTCATCAGAGTAATACATCATAGTAGGACTAATACCAAAATATGAATATGAGAGATAGATAAATAGATGGATGGATAGATATGTTGCAATCAATTTACTTTAAAAAATATACACCAGCAATATTTATTTTTCTTTGTTCTGAATAAAAATTTACAATGTCTTTATGATGTTAAATAATTTTTATTTAGTATGCTCATGTCTGTGTGAATATTTAATATAAATAACTAGTCATAAGTTAACAAAGTATATTTTTATTTTAAGTATTTATCTTTATTAAACAATATATACATATACATATTTATAAGGTTTTAGTTTTTTTTAATCCCTTTTTGTTTTTGATTACTTATAATTTATATGCTACATTAATAAAATATGTCTTTATATTTATGTCTTTATATTTATTTTAATAAGTGGATGTTAGTAAGTAAGTGTTGCATTTTATTTTTTATTAATCTGTCGTAATTTAATCTTTGGTTAGTTGCTATTATGCCTTTGTTTAATGCATATCTTCTTTTCATAAAAATATCTATTTCCATATTTTGTATGCTTTAGGGGCTGCTCCTTCCCAGATTTTGATCATTTGTTTTTTTGGTATTTTAAGCATTGTTCAAAGTATTTATCTCACCCTTTATCAAGTTTTTTTATCCAATTTTGATTTTTTATTGTCAAATATTAGTGAACATCTTATTTCCCATATTGTTCTAATTGTGTGGATAAATAAAATGGCAGCGTGCAGATCAAATTTCTTGATGTGTTTGTTAATAATATATTTTAAATTAATGATTGGAGTTTTGAATACTTTTATCCTTATTTGTTTAAATGCTCTACAATACTCTTCGACAAGGTGTATGATTGTCTCTTCATGGTCCTTGTGATTGAACACCCTGATTCTAGATTCATACATAGTTTTTTATTTTAAAATGTTGTGGAGTGTATCCCATTCATCAATTTATAGATGGTTTTCATGTATTTTTGGGGTATATAAATTGACTGAAAGTTTCTTAGAACTTTCCTTATGGATATGTTTAGCCAGGATTTGTCCTGATAATTGTTACTTTTTTTAAGGACACAGTATTTTAGTCCTTCTAATTTATCTTGTCAGTCTTTATATGCTATAAGTAAATGGACCACAAAGGACCTTGTTTCTTTTTCCATCTTTTTATACAATTTTATGTTGCATTTTGGTGGGTTAAAGTCTTACTCTTGATTACATTTATTAGAGTTTTTCCCTTAATAAATGACACATATTTTTTTTAAATCTATTACATTGAGTCCTCTTTTATTAATTGGTAATTGTAATGTTGCCATTGATAATATTTTGGTTGTTCTTCCCCAGATGAACTTTTTTGCAATTCTGTTTATTTCATTTACTGTATGTCGGTATAGATTTATCCAAGGGATGCAGTAACTTAATATTCCTGTGGCTATTCCATTAAATATTTTGGCTCTAGTCACTTCATGTAATTTTATGGGTGAAATATTATTTATTTTTTCAGTTATTTTATAAAAAATTATCTTGTTTAGATATCTGTTCATCTTCATTTTAGATTGGTATAAAAGGATTCCTAGGAACATTGATGGATTTTCCTGGAAATCACTGGGAATTTTTTTTCCCAATTGCTAATTGCCATGCAGCTGATTTGGATGGTTGTATTATTGATCCTATTTGTTTTTAAAACTTTTTGAGTATGTCTATAATTATTTTCATGTTGTAGATATCTTAGAATATAATTATCATGTCAATTATGTTGTAGATATCTTAGAATATAATTATCATGTCATCAATGAATGCAATTGTTTGAATTTTTGCCCTCAAATGTGGTAGATTTATGCCTGAAACTTTGTTTTGTATTTCTTTAATCCTTGGGTCCAAATAGATTGCAAACAAGAGAGCCACTTCGGGTGATCCTCATGCAATTCCCTTTTTGGAAATAAAAGGATTAGATTTTCTCATATAATTTTTTAAGAATATTCTCCCATTACTTAAGTAATTTTTAATTTCATTTACCATGTATCTGTGTCATGTACTAGTTTATTTATTGTGTTTATTAAGTATGACCAATTAACTAGATCAAAAACTAACTTAAAATCAACTTTGATGGCACAATATTGAGTTAGTTTTTGTTCTTTCACATATTTTATTGCTTTTTGGATCCTGATAACTGCATTAACTGTTTTTTTTTCCTTTTATTGTTATGGTGGGCTGTTGAGATCTTGCAGCTCACCAACTTATACAATCTCTTTAGTAGTATTCTTACAAGAATTTTAGAATCTATATCCTCTATTGATATATGCCTCATTTCTTCTATTTTAGGTATCTGTATTAGTTTGTCGTTTTTTAGGCTATACACCACTTTATTATTCATGTATGGCCAATTTATTTTTTCGCTACACATTTGGTTGAAATATTTCCACATTGCATGTATTAATGTGTAATTTAACATTTTGTAAAATGTAGCTGGTATTTTGTTATTCACCATTGTTATGTACATTTTTAGTTTATCTATCTCTGTCTGGACTTCTTGTTTTGTTATGTATTGTTTGGACTCTTCTGAAGCTATGCTTTTATATTCTTTTATACTGGATTTTCTTTCACCAAATTTTAGTCTTAACATTTCTAGCATTTTCTCATCTACCATTATACCTAATACTGAATTACCTTCTTTTGTTTTCATTGTACTAATTCCTTTTATGCGTGATATATATATATATATATATATATATATATATATATCACGCATATATATATATATATATATATATATATATATATTTTGGCATAATTTTCTATTGGCTTGGAGATTTTACCAAGATTTCAGATTAATTTTCTAAGCCTTGTTGTTTGGGTTTCTTGTTTTAGTAATTGATATATTTATTTTATCCTGCTCTTTTTGTAAGTCTGAAATGAAATGGTGGTTTGGTTTTAGATTTTGGAGCAGGTTTTGAATTTCTATTACTCAGTTTTTCAATTGGTTATTAGTTAAATTTCTTTGTGATGCTTTTTTGCATTCTTTGGATATATATTTTTTTATTTATATCAGGCAATGCATAGTGGTAACTTGGTCTCATATGTATAGTAGTGTATGGTCACCATATATTTGATATTTGATCAATTTCTAATTTTATATCATCTCTTATTATTTTGTTTATTCGAAAATATATATTGTTTTCTATTTATTTTGATGTCATTGATTTTCAGCTGTACTTTCAGGTGATCGGAGAAACCAACAATGGATGGTGTAATTACTGATTTATTTGCATTGTGTCCTGAGACAAAAAAATAGATCAATTAACATTGTATATCTGCTATTGAAAAATGTATATGTACCATTTTTATATTTGCCTTGTAGTGGGTATAAAGATATTTCTTGCATTATATTTTTCAATTGGATTGGTATATTATTGTATGTGCAATTTAGGTCTCCTGGATAAGTTTGTTTTGTATATTTTCTATGACTTTTTTAATATCTTTAACCTTTGTTGTTGAATAAACTGCTATTAAGTAGTGTGTAGTTCTTTGATAAAGATAAAATATTACTATGGAATTTTTTTGTAATGACAGTATTTGTAGTGATTATATTTCTGAATTTATGTTAATTAGGACTGCTACTCCTTGCACTGGTCTTATGTTAGCTCTATGTATTAAAATATTCTGATGGGACAACTTATTTATTATTGACTGGAATGTATTCAGATTTATTTTTGTCTTAGTTAGTATAGCTATATCATATTTTTGGTTATTTATATCTATTATTTTATTTACTTTACTTGTGCAATTCAAACCCCTTATATTTAGTGTTATTATGTTATGACATGTATTCATTTTCAATTAAGACTTTTTTGGGTTGTCTTTCTATTATTTCTTCAATTATTCTTTCAGCATTTATTTTTGTCTTCATTTTTGTTTATTGGTTTTTTAAGCTTTTCAAATTTATTTACATTTGATTTTACTGGAAGAGTGCTTTCTTTTATTATGTCAGTTTCTTCATCCATGTTTGCTTCATTGTTTTCGTTACATTTAGTTATTTCAGTTTCTTTGATTTTGTTGCTATTTTCAGTTTTTTCTTGATTTTTGGTAAAAGTAGTTGTTGCTCTTAATTTAATTGTGTATTTCTTAACCTTATCATCAATATTCAAGTCTTCATACTCTTTTTCTTCCCATTCTTCTTCCATCTCATTCACTACTATGTTTGCCAAGATTTTTGTATCCACAGAGTTACATATATGTTTATCTCTGACAAATTTGTTGCATTTTATACAATTTCCAGCTTCACATCCCACTGCTATATGCTATACTCTGTTGCATTTGAAACATAGAGATGGACTGCCCTTCAATATGATAAATATAGGCATTTGGTCTTTAATCATTCTATGAGGTAATTGCTCTTTTAGGATATGTTTTTTAGTTTTAGTAGTATTTTCCAAGTGCTGGTGGAAAATTGAAATTCAATGCCTGGGGTCATTTCTCTCTCTGTGGATATTATTTCAACATAGGTATTTATTTGTGTTTTGAAGAACTCTTCATTAAATGTTGGTGGAATATGCAAAATTCTATCACAAACCAGGGGAGTGAACTTTTTTGAGACATATTTTCCATCTTTGTGCTTTTTCTATCAGTTTTTCAGCTAATTCTCTTTGCTTTTTGTTAGTATATTCAATTGAGACAAATTTCCTAGCAGAAAAGCTGAGTGCTTTATCGAGTCTATTAAATTATGTGAGCTCAATAATTTTAAGTACTCACTTAGATCTGGTTTATCGAGTATGGGTTCACCATTTCTTTGTTTATTTGTACAATTAAGCTCAAGATTGACGTACTTGGTGCCATGCATTTATTGAATATGTTTTTTTTGTTGCATTTCAGCAAATATTGTAATGAATGGGTCTCTCAGGGACATAGGAACCCAAGTACATTTTTTCACTGCAATCTGTGTTTAGATTAATTTTCATCTCATTATATGTTATAACTCAACTTTATTATAAAATAATTGTAAATATTTGTATAACTAATTATTATTATAACGTGTATTTACTAAATCTTAAATAAAAATTATCAACAATCTGCTTCTTAACTGCATCAATTTACTCAAATGAAAATTATAGGATAAAACATTTAAATCCTGAAAGATTACTTAGAGTAGATGATTGAATAAAAATGAGAAAGATTTAAAATATTTAGATGTATACATTTTTAAAAATAGTAATCAAGTTATTACAAAATTATTATAATACACTTGAGTGTAAGGAAATTATACATTTTTTAAAGTTTTTGGAAGTTAAATATTTTTATATCCATAATTTGGGTACAGATAGAAAATCAAATATCCTTGAATTATATTAAAAATTTGATATAGTTTTTAATGAGGATAAATTATTCAGACGTTTTTATTTTAAAAAATCCTTATAGTCCTAACTTATATTCAAAATTGAAAAAGTTATTTAAGATTTTAATATTGAATTTAGATTTCCTGGATATTTAAATAGTTTGATAAATAATACTAAGATAAAGCAAATAATGCTGATTTGTTTAACCATTTGCTATAATGAAGATAAGGGTAGTTTATGTATTTCCTGGACTACATATTTGCCAATTTTCATCTTAATTTTGTTTTCAATATATTATCATGAGAAAGAATCCAGATATAACAAAATCAATGAAAAAAAAAAAGAAACATTAAAGAGTCCTAATACATTGCTAATTCTAATAATGCATTGAATCAGATGTTTAATAATTTATGATTAAGCATATTCTGAAACTTAATTATTAATTAATACTATTTTTACTTTGTGATGTCGATTGTGATGAATTTGGTCAGAACATTAAAACTAAACAAGGCAAAATTCTCCATACAACAGTGCCACTCTGTTCCAACCAGAGTAATCAATGGATGCCAGAGGCTTGTGCATAAAATCCCTATCTAGTGACTACTCATTCAATATCCCCAGACTGTTTGGCACAGAGTTTTGCCTTGTTTATTAACAATTATGTGCTAGTATAAGAGATAGTGATCATGTGATGTTTAGTGGTTTAGCATTAAAAGTACTTACAGTTGTTAATATTTTAGACAATATTTAATGTAAAGCTAAGCATTAACTGAGGGTTAGATGATTTAATTGTGATAAATAGTTAATTATGTGTGCTGGTGATTATATATTATAGGTTCATCCAGGTATAATTTTTATTATAAATATATCATTATTGCAGTCTGAAAATAAAAATAATCATAAATGGATAAACCCAAAAAATATATTATTTATGAGTATAACCTATGAAAATCTTTATATTTTACGAGTCAAAAAATGTTCTCCATCTAACATGAGCTAGAACCCATAAAAATATACTTCAAACCCAGTCATGCCAGAGATTTAGGTCAAGGACCAATCTAAATTTAAACCCACTCCATGAACCTCAGATCAAATACCTAATGAACAAAATATAATGATAGCACATGAGAATATGCACCATGATCTAGCTCAACAGATACAAGTACTACTGAGACTAATCCCTGATTTCAAGATAATGAATGATAGGAGACTTTGCCTATCTTTCTAAATAAGTCAATAAATATATATTTGGGTTGCCAAAATAGAATAAACATTAAAATTTACATTAATTAATGAATAATAAACAGTCAACACCAAGTACGTTATATATAAAATATTTATTAACAATGAAATATTATTCAAATGATCATGATAATTAACATAAATGATCTCTAGTCTTAGAAGCAAGAAACTACAATGTACAATACAATGGCAATTGTAATCATATGCCCATAATTAATACATAAGTATTTAATAAATTTATATTATCTGTGCTCTGAAAAAACAGACATGTGTGATTAAAGGTATATCTGGCATAGATGCCTAATGACTTAAATACATTATTCATTTATTGGTATTTTATTTGGAAAAAAAAAATGCTTCCAGTTTCTTATGAGAGTGAGGTGAAATTTATCTTCCACACATCCATAAATTAGTTTTGGGACAGCATGAGTAAATATAAAAGGTATGACTTCAAGTACTTAGCAAAGGAAGTTATTTTAATCATCTATAAATATAAAATGATTTTAACAGAATCAATTCATCACAACTTATACAGCAAAGAGCAGCCTTTATTTGAACTAAGAAGTGAAACATTACTAATACATTGCGAGCAATAAAACGAGTATGAAATAAATGATTTTGTTTATGAAGACTAACTGCAGCTAGTATTCAACAAGTTTTTTTGCCCTATGAATGATCAAGGGAACATGAGAAATCCAGGTAGGGACTCAGCCACAAACCTCTGATGTTCCAATAAAGTAATAAAAAATGAGGAAGTAATATCTTCATATATTTTAAAATATCAACATAACTGGAATGACAAAACTTAAAGAAACGAATAGTTGACTAGTGTTAGCAATGTTCTGAATGGTAATGATATAATAATCATAATATTTAATTAAAAGCCTAAGTTACATAATATAAGTGCTTAGCATGACGCCCTGATCATATAAGATTAAAAACAAACTTATCATGAGCAAATTTGCTTAACATAATTATATAATGTTAATAATAATACCATTTATATCATGTCTTCCCCGAACACAAATGTAGAATACAAGATTTGAAGCAGAAAATATCTATTTTCTTTTTCTTATTAATATTCATAAAACATTTATAAAAGTAACTCAATCTGGAAATAATCTTTTGTAAATTAAATAAGTGGTCGAGAGCATAGCTATAAATTAAGCTAATAACAATTATTATCTCTTGGCAAAATAATATCAAAGAACTAAATAAATGTTCTAACCCGATAATTAATAGAACAGTTATTAATTTAGTTCTAAAGGAAAATCATTAGCTTATAATATTAATAAAATACTATTTTCTTAGGGTAAGTTTAAACGAAGGATATTATCGAATTGGAAGTTTTATTTGCATATAATATTGCAAATATATAATATTAACAAAACGAACAAGAATTAATTAAAATGAACCACCATAAAAAGAGAAAGAAAATTACTAAGCTATTACTTTAAGATTAAAGATGTAATGAAATAGAGAATTACTGTAACAAAATTTTAAAGCATTTTAACATGAGTGAAAAAACTTAAGGCAATAGTTACTTTTAAATATGAGGTGATATATAGTTCATGAACAGACCAGAAAATTGCGGTTTAAAAATAAAAAGGTTACCAGTTCTGCCAAGAATCACTTATTGATTCATAACAACAGAGTCTGGTTGGATTTAGAAACCAACATAGGTGCACACTTAATTTATGTTGACTTCATTTATGGATTAGTTTCCTTTCGGATTTTAGGCAGCTTATGATTAGTATTGAAGAGTTCTATTTTTTTTGATGATTTGTTGGAGAACTTTGGGGTCCAGCAATCAGATCCCTGAAGTTAGCCATGTTCCATACTGCGAACACTCTTAAAATTCCAAATTAAAACCAACATAGTTTCTGGTGGCAACTCTTCTTAAATTAATAGTAATGGCTCTCTTTAGAACATTTCCAGGCTTTTTATACTCTTGTCTCTGGTTTTACACCCATTATGATCTATATACCTTAAGGCCAAATCTTTATATCATTACTAAAAGAAATTTTCTCTAATTGATTTTCAATCCATTACTTCGATAAGAATTTCAAATCCATTATCTGAATTCATTTTCTATTTAGAAAATGAATTTATAAAATTTAAACAAACGATTTTAATTTAGACCGGCCTTAAAGTTTTAACTTATCATTTTAACTAATTAATAAACAAATCACTATTGTCTTTGAAAAAAAATGATCAGAAAGCTTATTGAAGGAATGTAACTTTTAATCATAGAAATTTGAACAAAATTGTAAAATATAAAATAAACATTCCATTGTAATGAAACTTTATAACACACATACATTTAACTATTTACAAATATATATGCCTAATCCAAATAAGTAAATACTCTTTAAATGGTATTATTTTAATAATTTACCATGAGGTAATTAATGATATTACCAAATTAAACCTAAAATAATTAGCTTCAATAAATATTTAAATAATAACCTCAGTTTTAACTGAAATTAACATATATTGAAGTTGGTATATAGTCTCATTACAGGATTCAGAAATATTCATTGTTTGTCACTGGGTTTGAACTAGGTTGATAAGTGGAATCTCATGAAGCTCAGATCGAACTTAGATCTGACTGATCACTTTTCCCCACTTAGAAGAAACAAGAAAAAAATTTCTTCACTTACACTTGGTACATTTCATGATTTAAATTCAATTGTTGGCAGCAGATTTCAGGAGAACAGTCTTAGCATGAGAATTATCATTTGTATAAAGGAAAAAAAAACTTCTGTCAGTCTCATTCTAAATTACTATGGTCAAATACAATCTATTTATTATGAAAGAAGTCCAGTCACATAGTCTCATTGAATCTAAGGGAATAGCAATTTGTCTTTGTCCATATATCAGTCCCTGAACTAAATGACTTAAATAATCACCATTTACTTTCACTCCTTTAGTTTCCCATTTTAATCCACAAAATACTTCATGCAGAACTGCTGTAAAAAGTTTTGGAAATATAGAGTCACCTTGTCTTACACCTTTCTCAATGTTGACTTTCCCAGGGTCATTATGTAATGTAATTGTTGCTGTTGCATTTTTATAAATATTTTTTAAAATATGACAATATCCTGGATCTATACCTTGATGATCTAATGCTTTAATCACTGAAGAAATGTTTATAGAATCAAATGCCTTTTCATAATCTACAAATCCTAAGCATAATGGCAACTCATATTCATTTGTCCTTTCTATAACTTCTCTCAATACCTGGATATGATCTACTGTACTAAAACCACTTTTAAATCCGGCTTGTTCTCTTGGTTGGTGAAAATCCAATGTTCTCTGTAGACGAGTAGTAATTATCTTGGTAAAAATTTTATATAAAACTGATAAAAGGCTGATAGGTCTGTAATTTCTAATATCTTCTTTATCACCTTTTTTAAATATTAATATTATTACTGCATTCTTCCAATCATCCGGTACATCTTTATCATTTAGACATTTGGTATATAACTTTGCTAAAAAAATTTCTATTTCTTCACCTGCTTCTTTTAATATATCAATTATAATTCCATCATTACCTGGACCTTTCCTTTCTTCATACATTTAATTGCATGTCTCACTTCTTCATTTAAAATTCTGGGCAATTTGGAAGATGTAATAGATATAGGAGGTACTTGTTCTTTATTACTATATAATTCTTGATAAAAATCTTCTACCAATTTCATGATGTTATCTCTCCTTTTAGTAATAATTCCATCTTTTTTTCTTATTGCAGATATAAATTTCCTACCAATACCAAAATGTTGTTTTACATTCTTAAGACTTTTATTTTCTTCTACAGCTTTCCTTGCTAGTTTACAGTTATACTTTCTTATATCATTTTCAACTTTTTTCCACACCATTTTACAAAATTCGAGATATTCAATTCTTTTTAATAGATCATTTTTGTATATTTTCATATTCCTTCTTTTCTTCATAAATTCTCTAGTCTCAGTAGAAATTTTATTGGCCAATTGCTGTTTCGTTCTACCAGCTATCTTTGTTGCAGTTTTCAAAAGTGTATCAGTTATTTTCATATTAATTTCATTCAAATCTGAATCATGTTCAAAATCTACTAATACTTGAAACCGATTTGTAAGCTCTAATTTAAATTCATTAGAATGTTTCTGAAGATTAGGAATATCAACTGTAAATATTGTTTTTCTTAATAATTTTTGTCTCTCTAGTTTTACATTAACACGTATCTTACACCTTACTAATCGATGATCACTTCCTGTGTTAAATTTATTAAGAGCATTACAATCTTGAAATATGTATTTCCTGTTAGTCAAAATATAATCCAATTCTGCTGTACCTTCATTTGGATGCTTCCATGTCCATTTCCTTTTAACATTTTTCTCAAAAAAAGAATTCATAATATAAAGTTTTTCTTTTTCTGCAAACTCCACAAGTCTATGTCCTCTCTCATTTCTATTACCATAACCAAAATTACCCACAGTACTTTCATCTTTCATTTTTTTACCAATTCTAGCATTAAAGTCTCCCATAACAATTTTAAAATGGTGTTTACTCTGATCAAAAGCCTTTTGTACATCCATATAAAAATCTTCTACTACTTCATCACTATGAGAACTTGTTGGGGCATAAACCTGAATTATCTGCATTTGGTATCTGCTATTAAGTTGTATAACTAATCTTGCCACTCTGTCCGATACACCATCAATCTCCACAATATTGTTCTTCCACTTTTTATTTATAATGAATCCTACTCCACTTGTATTTCCAATATTTGTGCCTTTTTAATGGAGTATATGTCCACTTTTTAAATTAATTGTCTCTTCACCTTTTCTTCTAACTTCACAAAGTCCAATAATGTCCCATTTAATATAAGAGAGTTCTTCTAATTCTTGCAATCTTCCTTCACTTGAAAGTGATCTGCAGTTGTAAGTACCTAAATAAAAAGTCGTCATCAAATGGCAGCCTGCGTCCGCAATCAGGGGATTCTTAGCACCCTCCGCCTTCGACCACCAACCGCTGCCTTGGTTGGTGACTTTACAGCCTCCTGGGAATAAGGGCCATGCTTTATTTTTGTCTGTCATAATTGTATATATGTATTGGGAAAATATTTATCATTTACACAAACATTCATTCTGCCTTATCAGGCACTGAGAAGAAAGACCATGGTGTTTCTTGATCTTAAACTCAGAGGTAAAAAGCCAATAAACTCACCATGCTGTCTAATGCGTGTTGGTGAGCAGCCCATCCATGTTCGTATACTATATGAATAATCACATAGTAATAACAGCTGCAATGACAAGAACGTATGGAGTGGACATTAGGAATTTGCCCTGCTCGGTTCCTTTAAGGCCTCCAAGAGGAATCAAAGGGTCTCCTTTCAGTTAATAGCAAAACTTCTTTCTGCAGCCATATATATATATATATATATATATATATATATATATATATGTAATATATAAATCAATATATATATCAAAATACAGTACAATTTATATAAATTATATTCTTTTAGAAGTACTTTCGACTATACACTTTGTAGTCTTTATCAACCATATAACGTTGAATAATCAAAACGAGACAACCCTTAACAATACCCATACTTCGATTCAGATATCCCACAATTCTGTTATCTTAACATTTGATGACTGGTGATTCATTAACATTTGACGATTTCTTGAAATCAACATAGCCTCTTTTATTTTACGTTTATTATGACAACGTTCAATTTGAATAATTTTCATATTTTTATAATCAAATTTAAATCCATATTGACAAGATTTATTATGATCAAATATAACAGATGATGAAGGTTTATTTACATCTGTTCCATATTGATTCTCTTTTTGAATTCTATTATATAAAAGCATATGTTCTTTTATTCTCTTCTCAAATGTACACTTAGATTCACCAATGTATTGTATGCCGCATCCACATATCAATCTATATATAATAGAATTTTGATTAAACTTTGAATTTTGAATTTTAGAATTATTAAGCAATCTATTTATGTTATTTGTAGAGAAAAAAGCAATATGACACAAACCATTATAAATTTTCCTAATAAACTTGACCTGCTCATCTGATATAAATGGCATTGAAATCCATTTCATTTTGATATTTTTATTTTTAATTTTATTATAGTGTTGATTTCTTTTAAATCCTTTAATAATATTAGCAATAGCATTTTTATAATAGCCAATTTTTAACAAGTCATTAACAAATAAATGTACATTTTTAATTTTATCACTAGAATATTTGCAGAATTTTTCATTTTGAAATAAGAATGATTTCAATCCAGACAGCTTATGACACATAGGTACATGTGATTCATATGGAATAAAACCTCTAGTTTCAATTGGTTTAATTAACATAAGATAATCCAAACTGTAATCATTAAGAGTAACTTGAATATCCAAGAATTTTATGGAATTGTATTTCTCTTTAGTTATAACCCATTTTATATCCTTAATCTCATTTAATTCATTAAATAAATGGATTATTAATTCTTGTTTTCCACAAATAAAAACATCATCCTCATATCTATGATATACTTTAATTTCTTGATATTTCAATTGTTTTAAAATTTTACTTTCATATGTTGATATAACAAAATTACAAATTTGAGCAACAGCAGGAAGACCCATTGGCCAACCAAAATTCATTTTATAATATTCATTATTAAAATTAACATAAATATTTTTATCAATAAACTGCAATACTTTTATAATAAAATTTATAATATCAGACTTTACATTTTTTGAAACAAGAGCATTATAAATAATATTAATTGACTCTATTCTATCTATTGATCCATACATTTCATTTATATCAAAAGTACAAATTGTGTCATGTAAATCTATATTTATATTCTTAATTTTATCTACAAAATCAAACGATGATGAAATAGTATATTCTCCAAAACCTAAAATATCTTGAAGTAATAATTCAATACATCTACATGTTTGATAATAATATGCACCACCAAAATCAACAATCAATCTCAATGGATAATTTTCTTTATGTTGCTTTATATTCGAAAATATCCTAGGGCAAATAGCAGATGATGGATATAAGTTATAATATGTATGACTATCAATAGCTTTATTCTTAGCTTTTTTTAAAATTTCATTTATAAATTTCATGCTAGATGTATCAATATTTATTATTTCACTATTTATCAATACTTAGGAAGAGAATTCTTTTATCACATAATATTTTTTAACATTAAAATCAAAAATGATAGGTAAATTAATGAAAAGAAAAAAAATAAATTGTTTACATTACTTTATGCTTTTCTATCTCTTTTAACTTTTTATAACTTGTAACAAATGTTAAATATGAAACATTTATATATCATGTGATGAGAAAAAATATTAAAGTAATTATCCCTTATTTTAATATATATATATATATATATATATATATATTAAAATAATATATATATATATATATATATATATATATATATAAATTAAATACTATTTCCACAAACTATTTTTCTTAGGGTTATTGTTAATACTGCAATTACCCCATCAAATATCAGAAATGAAATTGAATTAGATCTCCTGTTTGATACCTTAGTAAAATTCAACCAATTTCATTTGACAATAAAAACCATTTAATATTAGTCATGCTCAGCTGTATATTAATTTTCTGCAGACTGACAAGATGGAATATAATTTATCAAGCCATCTGGGGCTAGTTAGTCAAAAGTAGCTATCTCATTTTGTATATATAAATTTTATTTCCAGAGTTGGAGTAATTATTGATATGCTGCATGCTTGCTGGTTCTAGCACCATGATGAAAAGAAAATCTTACACCAAAACACAAGTATGCAATGCAACACAAGAACCATGAAAGTTATCAATTCAAGCACAAATACAACTTATGTTCCAGAAAGCACATTAAAGAAAGACCAAAAGAGTGTTTGGTCTTGCTTATTTGCTTTATGAGTCTTATAAGATTTAGAACATTGACAAAGTTATGTATTTGGTAAACAGAACATTTTATTGATAGAAAGCCCTGCTTTGGTAAGGATATTTGGAAAGATTTTAAATCTTAGGTGGGTGCAGAGCTGAGATAAATATTTTGGAGCATCATGAACATACCAAATATCTCTATATATGAGAACATCTATCTACAGTAATCACTGAAACCAATGCTATAATATTTCCCACCAATATCTACCAAATATCTTTTTTTCTCCTCAGATTTTGTTTTGCTTTGTTTTATTTCTGGTTCAGAAGCATAACTGCACCCTGCTTTAGAAGATTTAGGATCATGATCAGATCTTTTATAATGACTTTTTTGATGGAGATGTGATCCATGATAGGAGATAAGAGGACATATTCCTGATGAGCATCTTCTGTATGATATAAATTTGATTTACTTCTGGATTATCTAATTGTCTGGATTCTAGTAGGACTATTGGGGTTATCAATTGGATTTCCATTTTCTTTTTTTCCATAGTGAAGTTTTTTTCTCTTCTGTCTTGATACCATGATGGAGGCTTGATTTTCTGCTTCCCATACTGGATGGCATTTATTTGAGGACCACTTCCCCTCTATACTGATTTATTTGGAGAGAAAATTTTATGCTGTCAAAAGTATTCAACAGTTTATCTACCTGCTCAATATTATCTCAATCAACATTCTTTCAATATGGCTTTGGAAACTGCATTGTAATATCCTTATTATTTGTAATTCTGAAAAAGTATCTGCAATTATAACTGTTAATTTTGCCATTTGCTTTGTAAAAAAGAAATATATGGTTCACCAGGTGAACACATCTCTTGGGATAATTTGTATTTAATCCTTTTCTGGTAATTCTCATCACAGTAACACTTTATAAGTGCTTTCTTAAACTCAGCAAAATAATGATACATCAGTAATGAATCCCACCATCTCTAGGATAAATCTTGTAGAGGTATACAAGCTATTGATAGCTTCACCTCTTCTATCATGGCATTAATGATGAAATAATTTCAAGACAGTTAATAAATTCAATGGGTGCATCACCAGCATTTCCAAAAAAGGTTTTATTTTAAGGAACTGGTTTACAATCCCAGACAGCTAGTTCATAGATTGAATATTTATCTTTGTTTGTTCTATGATCTCCTTTTCATGTTTTTTAAATGTAATCATGGCTATTTTTTGGTAAATTTAACCATTTTGTTTATGGTCATCCTTCAACATTTTTATTCTTTCCACAATTAGGAGTTTTATTTGCTAGCCATATCCAATATTTGCTCTTGTACAGATTTCTGGCTTCTTTGAATTTCATTATTCATTGACTCTATTGTCTCCTATACTTCACTTTTTTTAATATTCATCACTTCTTGTAATTGTTTTATTTTTACATCTTATTTCTCTTTGTTTTTTCTAACTTCATTTATAACTTCCTCTCTAACTTGTTTGATTTGATTTGCTATTGACTATCTATATTTTATTTTCAGCCATTTTGTCTTTTATCTTCTGTAACAGCATTTGATTTTATTCTGTTCTTTTTCTATTTTGCTCTTATCTGATTTTACTGTCCTCTTCTCTTCCTTTTTCTGTTTTATTATCTTATTTAATGGCTTTTTCTCTTTTATTTATCTTTTTTTATTTATTCTCTTTGTTGATTCCTTTATTTAAACATTTCTAATAATTTGTCTACATAGAAACATTCTCTATATTTTGCATTACTTCCATTGTTTGATGAACGTTTGCTTTCTGACCATATTATATGTTCATCAAGATCAATGTTGCTCTTGTTAGCATGTATAGTTTTACATTATAGACCTTTTTTAATCTTAAAAAACTGTGTTAAGTTACTATTACTCATAGGAAATACAAGTACCAATGTTTTAAATAATATTTTATAAAATAAACTTATCATCACTTCATTTTCCATGCAACCTTCATTACCTAATCTGCCTTTGATTAAATATTATTGTTTCCTGCCTGAATTTATTTGTTTGATTTAATTTATTTTCTGTGCTTTATTCTCCATTTTTATTCTGATCATGTTTGTGTGACTAATTTCCAACTCACTAAATTATTATTATTATTATTTAATAACAATAATTTTTATTTTCAGTACATATGCATATATAAAAACAACTTGATGTTACAAACCATTTATCAAAATTTTTTCAGAGATCTTATAAATATCTGACAGCAAAAGAATGCATTGTGATCTGAAATCTTGGAATAAATACAGAAGCCAGTCACTGGACTATAATTACACAATCTAGTATAAACACCAGTCTATCTCAATGTAGACACCATATGCTATTTACAACCCAAAACATAAATGCTAAAGCTGAAAATATTTGCAATGTTTTTTTTTCTTTTGAGCCTTAAAGCTTATGTGTTTCTCCTTTTTTGGATACTTAGAGGCTGAGAATTATAGCTGGACTTCACTTACTCTCCATGAAAAGCAACAGAAAATATCAAAATTTGAAAGTGAGTTGGAACCATGCCTAAAATAAAATACTTCATGGAGTTGCATGAAAACATGGTATCTTCAAGCCAATAATATAACCCCCCATCCATCAACAGTAATGAAAGTACAGCTAAACATACTTTAACATGAAAAGCTCAATACAATCTCCAAAAATTATGCTTTGATTAACTGCTCAACTTTAAATATGAACTCTATACAAATATACATTAATATCACTATTTTATAATTTATAATCATGTTATAACTTAATCATCACCTATACTCTCATCATACTTCACAGTAATACATTTATAAGTAAAACAGAACTTTTATTTTCAGATGTCAGTTCTAAGGTTTGAGTATGTGGTTACTTTTTATACTGACCACCAGAACTTGATCATCATCAAGCTTACAGATGTGTCATCATTTATAATAACAAAGAAAATTTAGGAGTTAGAATGATGGTAAGATAGCAAGATGGAGACTTACCAACATCATTTCAACTAATCATAAATATAAAAAACAAATAAAAATTGAATATAAAGTAAATAAGCAAATTACAGAATGGATATTCAGTGAATAAGAGTAGAGAGACAGTGTGAACAAAACCATAAAGTGTATCTTCAGTGTTACAAAAGAATAATAATCATAAATTGCCAACAGAAAACTAACAACCATTAAAATGAATAGTAAATTTGAAAAAAAAACCACTATAGACAGGTTAATTATCTAGTCATGGTCAACCATAAGGCAGAAATAAAATGCAATAAACTAAATGCATATATTTAACTATTACTCCATCAAAATATAATAAATCAAATAATTCTGAGATACTGAAAGATGTTGATCATCATCAATATTTTGGCCTTATAGTATTATTAATGTACTGGCCAACTACAATCTTCATTTATAATATATATATATATATATATATAATCATTAAAACCAGTTAACACATACACAATCACAATATAAATAACAATCAGAAATCTCAATCTGTTGTCAAGGTAACCTCCTTTTAACAATATATATATATATTATATATATATATATTATATATATATATATATATATATATATATATATATATATTAAGATGTAAAAATATAATACCCATTATAAAAAATATTATATATAATATGTAAATAATTTAATGGTAAAATAAATATTATATTTGAAATACATAAATTTATGTAACATTGGAATAAAAAAATTGAAATTCAGTTAAAGCTGATGAGGATTACTATGTAATTGAAAGCACTACTAAAGAATTTGAAATATATTATTTATTTTACTGTTAACTTATTTACATATTATATATATATAAGTAATGCATAAAGTTCAAAGGTGATATCTTTGCATCATCCAGGGTTATCATCTGGATGTCCAAACACAAATAAAAACCCTATATCTATTTAATTAACCATTATGCTCTAATCTCACTCAGAAAGCAAGAACTCTATAAATGGTTACCATGAGCAAGAGATAAATAAATATAACAGCTTATTATAATTCACTTTAAAATGACTTTACTTGGATAACTTAAAAACAATCCCTCAAATTCTAAACTGTATTGAAATCAATCACATATTGCTAATTCATGGAATGCATTGTTCGAGGAATATAGACATTAACATTAGAATATTTTTAAACAAATATTTAATAATCTAATTGATTAAGAATAAATAAAAAGTAAAAAAATCACATGATAATATGATACTTCAAACTTATAAATTTTTAAAAAATATATATAATGAAAAATTTTTATTTATTAAATTTATTAACTTTTAATTCATTGAGTTATTTTCTATTAAATAACACAAGGAAGAACAAAACATCTTTTTTATTCAGAGATAAAAATCTTTAACTTTGCTTAATTATCCCTTTGATAAATTTTTGGTTCAAAAATAAAATGAAACAAAAAAACATGCTTTAAAAAATATTAAATACATTTTAATAAAAATTAAAATACTTAAAAAAATATTTTTTTATAATTTTGAAGAGAAAAATAAAGTGATTCTAAAAAAAAACATTTCACAGAAAAATATTAAATTAATAAAATTATTCAAAATTATAATATATTATTTTTATAAAAAATACTTTTTAATATAAATAAAAATATAATGTGAACATATAAAAAAATACCTTTAACCATGGTTTTACCCTTCTTTAGTGTCCTTTTTTGCATTCATAATTTTCAGTTTTCCAAGTAAGTTTTCTTTAATCAACCATAATCCTGTCTTCTACATGGTAACATGTAATAATAACCAATTAAATCAATTTTGACAAAATCAGTTGTTCAGCAATTTTCTTCCCTCAACATTGACATGGGAAAACAAATCAATAACCCAAATTAGAATCATAGTTTTTGACATTTGTTTATAATTAAAAAAAAAATTCTTCCAAAAGAAAAAACAAGATAATTAGATAATTACACGGATTTGGTGAACACTGTTTGGTGTATTAAACAGAGATAAAGAGAAAAGAAAAAAATCTAATGAATTAAAACAAAAATTTAACAATATTATTAAAATCTTTATTTTTTTCTCTTTTAAAACTTTATTTATTTATCTCTCTTATAAGTTAGAATTAACATTTATGAATACTTAGAGAAGAGAACACATTTTTCACTTATTAATTTTTAACATTAAAATCAAAAATGGTAGGTAAATTAATACAAAGAATAAATAAATTGCTTACATTACTTGATGCTTCTGTCTCTTTCAACCGTTTATAATCTATAACACATTTAAAATATAAACCCATGTTTAACATCTCTGAAAAGTCTCATATTATCATGTGATGAGAAAAAATATTACAATAATAATCTCTTATTCTTAAAAAAACATGAGATGATGAAATATTATTTCCTAAGAACAAATTAAATTTAAACTTAAGGAGCATATGCTGTCAATTATTATTGCTAATACAGCAAATGGTTATGATAAGTCATTAAACCTTTATCATTGTTTTGCATAATATAAAGTCACTATAACAAAATGTATAATAATATATATTACATTTAGTAATATTTTATCAACATCTGGATATTCACTGTGAAAAATAAATCCTCTACATGGACACTAATATCCAATCCCATAGAACACCATTAGATTTATCACCTAAAGTATTAGTTTACTAGTGATAATACTAAATCCAATGAAAATGAGATTAGTAAAACACACAAAAAATATATCATTATTAAAAAAGATAATATTAAAAGGAACAAAAAATATAGTAATAGTAAAAAAATGACATGATTGCACCAGAACTGACCCCATATCCTATACTGATCATACAATAGAAGAGTTTATATATTATGATTGATAAACTAAATTACTTTCTATACATTATTATAAAATAATATGTTTAAAATAAATTTATTTTTGAATAAATTATTAATAGTAATGTGTCATATTTTATATAAATTAAAATGTTTAAATAAAAGAAATTCTAAATTCTAAATATTTTCATTCACATATAAATGTTATTAATTATTACAACAAAATAGTACTGGTCTGTTTAGTTTAGTGTAATGGTAGATATTTCAAATAATTGTCACAAATCTAATTAAAGAAATAATCTTAGATTTAAATAAAAAATATTTGCAATCAGAAATTTGTTTTTCTAAATAGAATGATTCACAACTCTAAACATTTTCATTTACATATAAAAATTATTAATTATTGCAGTGAAATGACACCAGTCTAACAAAATAGAATATATAATTTTTAATATTTTTCAAACAATTGCCACAAAATAAAGTAAAAAAGTAATTCTCTTATATTTAAATAAAATTATTTGCAATTAGAACATGTTTCTAACAATATAGTGATTCACAAATTTAAGCATTTTCATTTACATATCATTTTTATTTATTATCCCTCATTGACAAAGAGTTGTGGAGCCCTGAAAAAACATGCAGACCTGTACCCATGGCTCTGTGTTGATGTATTTTAGAAGAAAAATAACTTTAAAAGAGTATTTAAAAATAGCATCACAAAATGTAAATAAACAAAAATAAATGGGGTATGTTCTGTATGTGGACATATTTGTTGGTCAAAGTTGTGTTTCATAATCATAACAAAACCCATCTCTTGTATTTTTTTTCTTGAAGTGGCTATATTTAGTTTGTGAGATACTAATAATATATAGCAATATTAATTTTTTTTTAAATAAAAAATTAAATAACACAATGATTTGAACTTCAGAATAATGTATTAGTAATACTGATATTCAAGAAAGGAACTAAAAAAGATTTTAAAGTTGCAGATCTATTAGTTTTATATCAATTTTAAGACAATTACAATTCATCTCTTATAAGCTGAACCAATCAAAACAAGCTGAATTTAAAAGTGTATTTATCATTATTATATCCACAAGTATGACTGGGCAGCCAGCAAATAAATATATACAATAAAAGACTCATTTAGGTAATCAGAATAGTGAATAGTCTGCAACAACTCTATCTCTACAGTTCGCTAATGTTCAATTCCCTCGATGTACATTCAGGTTGGCTGCTAAAAAAACTGTTCACAATGTGCAAGGTTTACACACACCTTGGTCCCAGTCCAGTTTAGCTGCACATGAATGCTTCATAGTATAGCACTATGACTGACCTTAAGCTCCTTACAGCTTCTGTCTCTGCAATAGTCTACCAGTAACTCTACTTGGAAACTGCTGGAAACTCAACTCTTTATTCAGCTACTATCCAGACAGTTTTTTCAGGCTACAGTCTTCCAATCTCTGTGAACCTATTCAGCTATGCCTGTGAACTACATTTCCACTAAGTGCTGGACCTTAACCAAAGCACTGATGTGAAATTTCCTCTACTGGAATTGAACAGGAACATGTACTGGAGATGCACACGAATAATGGCTTCATGTACTTGTTACATACTCTTTTATAGCTTCATGATAACTGCAACAATTAATTACATTGTCCAATAAGGTAAGGTCTCTTATCTAGAAATATTTGCAATCAGCAAATATTTCTTGGAATTGTCAATCGCCATTACATTATTGCTATAATTAAATTCCTCAGTTATCAGTGCGTGATCTAAAAACAATCTCTCAAATAAATTCTAGTTTTTCTGGAGTTCACAAACTTGTATGCAATTTTTACAAAATACAACAATGATAATGGATCATATTCAAGTCTTGAGAAAAGTTTTAGAAATAGGCAGTGAATTAGAGTTGTCATTATATTTTGGATTTGTAAGTTATAAAAAGGGATTTGATTTTATAAACACCTCTACAATAGTTAAAATGTTGACTTGTGAAGATATAGACTCAGAATTTTGTCATATTCTGAAGAATATTTATCAAAATGTGACAGCAGTGATTGGATTACATAATACTAAGATTAACATTGACAAAAGTGTTTGTAAAAGTGATTCTATATCTCCAAAACTATTCATAACAGTTTTTTCAAATGGTAGGTTATTGATTAAAATGATAAGCTAAGGCAGTACAATTAAATGGTGATTAGATAAGTATTTTAGATTTTACAGTTGTTGTGGTTGTTTTTGAAAATAATGATTCAGATCTTCAGGAAATATTGCAAAAGTTTTCATATGAATGTAAGAAGTAGGTCTAAAGATAAATACTAAAAAGATTAAAGAAATGTTCTATTGATTTTTCAGAACAAAAAAAAAAGATTGATAATCGTGAATTAAAAGAATTTAACTACTACTAATGCTATAAAAATATGATTAAATTTAATTATAGAATTGTACATGGATGGAAATAACAGTATTAATAGGACATTTGGTAATGTGTTTTTAAAAGTTTTTAATTTATATATTTTGCTGACATTTATTTATAGATCTGAGAATTGGACACTTAACAAAAGAATGATTCAGAGACTTCAGACTACTAAATGAAGTATGACAAGATATATGATTAAAAACCAAATATATGGGTTAGAGAAGAAAGAATTATTACTGATAACATTGAAAGAATTAATAAACCAAAATATAGCTGGATAATGGATGTTGCTAAAACAGATGACAATAGAGAGACATTTGAAATCTTTTTTTGAATCTCAATTGATTGTAATGGGCTCAGAGAAGTAATGTGATTGATATGGATGAAAAAGAGAAGCTAATTATCAGAAAAAGTGGATTAAACTTGGAGAAATATTCATCCTACTGCGCACTGATAATGCTTGAGAATGATGATGGTGATGGCATATGTTATCCAAAATCACCCATAATTCAAAGATAAATTTCAATTATCTATAACATTAAAGAATGTTTTCATTAAAGCAATCTCTCAAATCCAAAATTAATTGAATAAAAAATCTAATCACTCTTTTATTTATAAAAAAAAAAGCTTTCGTTTTCACTACTAAACAATGGCTCGTGATCATCATCATGTTTAGAAATATATGAAACTGAACTAAGATACTTAGATGTAAAAATAACTGTATTATAACTTTAAGAGAAGTTCTTTTAATACGAAAGACAATTAGAATTTATCTTTGAATAGAGAGTAGTTTTATGTCGTAGATATAGACTTTGTTCGTTTTAGATTTTTTACTTGAGCTGTATTTGCTCTTTATACAATGAAATCATGTAAGTATTTTTAAATTGAAAATTGCTCGAATTTTATTGGCATTCCATTTTATTTTTAAATGTGTTTACGCAATAAAAAAATTAAATTCAAAATTAACTTTTTTCAATGAAACTTAAATCAAAAGATCTCTATTCATATCTTGATAAAATCTTATTTTAGTCAGAAATAAAAAATAATTTTTATTTACTAAATAAAAGTCTGCACACAGAAAGTAAAAAAAAGAAATCATTAAGGAATAAAAAAGGATATTTTAAACCTTTCATTTTGTGTGTTATATTCTTCAAATAAAAGTTTGTAATTTAAAACTAATGGAGCTTAACGAAATATTTTTTAATGAATAGTAAGATAAAAATCTTGACAAATCGTTTAATTGATTTATATTATATATATTTAAAATAAGTATATCAACATTATTTCTCTTTTATGAGATTCTTTTGAATTTTACATTTAAAAAAAAATAGTTTATCTCTGTAAACAAATATATGGAGAGATTTCAATAAAATAATAAAAGTATCGGGTTGGTTCTGTATTGGTGACAGTATGTAGTAGAAAAATGAAATATATATCAAGATAAAAATATAAAAAAGTTGGTGCTAATTTTCTAAAAAAGGAAACAAAATGTGAGACTGGTCGATCTACATTGTTAGTTGACAAATAGCTGGATAATCAAATTGACAACTGTTTACTGTTTTAAGCCTGTTAGTCTGAAGAGTATCAATGTCTTCGCCAATGGCAGGAGAATACAACTTGCTAAAGCAAATGTGATATCAAATCAATGGTTACATAGAGAACCACAAATTTGTGTCAAGTTTTACAAGAAGAACACGCATGCCTGAAGGTTGGTGCCATGGACATAAATTATTTACACTACATTATATATTTGAAAGAATTATTATTTTTATTTTCTCTATATTCTGAAAAGATCTATATTTCAAATTCATCAAAACATATTTTCTTCAGCTATGCAAATAACGAGAAAACTGTCATAATTTAATCACACATATGTTTTATCAGTATGCAATGTGTACCGAAGCATCAGATATAGTGATAGTTTATATCATTTATTCCATCATGTAACATTATTTTTCTGGACAGGCCTTTCATTGTATTATGTCTTTATTTAATATTATTAAATCAATTTTAGACACTGATTACAATGTAGTTTTTTTGTTGACATCTGTGAGCATTTTGAGTTCATGGCAAAAAAAAAAATTCCCCCCTTTGTTTTTTTTTTTTGAAAAAACCCCTGGTTGAAAAAATATATTATTTATTGGTTTATATTTTTTTTATATATATATATATATATATTAGTGTTATTGCACAACGTTATATTTATCATATGTTCAAAACTATTTAAATACAGCCATAAATATATAATGACTAGACTCTTTTAAAATATAAAGTGAAAGCAACCCCTACCTCATTCTACACAATAATTTCTTTCATGGTCTGAAAATTTCTTAGTTACCGAGACAAAATAGTAATCCTATTACATATATTAACATTGTAATCTATAATATTTAAGTGAGAAATAAATAATTCTAGTGAAGAATAAAACAAAAATCTAAATTATTTAAAATATCATATATATTAATTTATAAATAGTATTTCAGGGCCTGAATTTTATAAAACAAATTGCTATATAAATAATTATGATGTGTAAAAAATAAAGAGCTCTACTATTTTGCTCTAACAAGCTTTATTGATAAATGCCAGCTAAACAAAGCATTTAAAAATCTCTATCTTGAATATCACTCCCTAACCTCACACCAATGGTTTCATGCTTTGGAATTCCTCAGTGAGGCCCTAGAATAGTTTCAGACACTAGATCTAAAAATATTAACCCAAAGTCAGCATTCATCTAAAACTTTATTATTAAGTAGAAAATCTGAAATTTTTGACACCCAGATGTCTTCAAACCCAGATATCTAACTTAAATATCTATAAATATTAATAGGCTATTAATATATGGTTTGGCTGAAGATCCCTCAGTCCCATATAGTTATTTAAGTTAGATAGCTGGGTTTAAAGACATTTAGGTGACTAAAAATTTCAGATTTTCCACTTATTAGTAAAAGTTTAGATAAATGCTGGCTTTGGCTTGGTATTTTTAGATCTAGTGTCTGAAACTATTCCAGCTCCTCACTGAGGAGTGCCAAAGCATGAAACCATTGTTCTGAGGTTAGGGAATGGTTTTCAAGATAGAGATTTTTAAATGCTTTGTTTAACTTGCATTTATCAATAAAGCTTGTTAGAGCAAAATAGCAGAGCTCTTTATTTTTTATTTACAAGCTTAAAAATTGAGTCATGTAATATATGACTTTGATTTTTTATTACTATGTGTAATTCTCAAACACATTCTTATATATACATGTAACACAAATTCAAGATATATATATATATTAAGAAAATAATTATTTAAATAAATAGCAGCATTTGAAAGTAGCAAATGTTTAAAGTAAGGGAAATATTTTCTTCCACTATATAACGCAAGACATGTCAGATGGAAGCAAAAAATATATAAAATAAAATAATTTTAAATGTCTTACTGCAGAGAAAATTACTCTTTAGTTATATCAGCAAAAAATTTATGAAATAGGCAATATTCCTCACATTGATAAACTGCCACTAGAGAGGAGTTCTGCAAGTGTTCTTCATAACTTAACTTTGCTTTTTAGCTAATAATAAGTAGTTACCCAATTATTAATCAATAAGTAAACATTTAACTGAGTTTTAAAGAAAAATTAATTTATTTTAAAAAAAGCTCTCTATCTTTAAAAAAGGCATATTTTTATCTGGATTCAAAACATATGTCACATGATGATATACTTTATTAAAAAAATGTTATTTATATTTTTTTACAATTTTCAGTGTTTTTTAAAAAACTGGAATTTTATTTTGAAAAAAATATTGCATTTTTTTGTTTACAATTTTCATAATTATTATTGCATCAATATTGACAAAATGCACTGATTTTTTAGACAATGTATTGATAAAAATAACAAATTATGTCTGAAGATAATTGATAATGATATCAGGTTTGTGCATAACATTGGATAGATTAGTATTAACTGTGTTTAGAACAGAAACATTACTATGAGAATTTTGGATGCACATTTGATAAACAGTGCCATCACATGGATTATGTTATAATTAAAAGTCAGAATGTAAAAAACAATTATAATAAAAATGTTGAGTAAATCTTATATTAAAAAAAGTCAACGTACAGTTTTAATACTATTAAAAAAATAGATACAAACATATTAATAGAAAATTCAACATTTATTGTTTGTAATAACTATTAATGCTATGTTTCAATGGCTGATAAACTTTTAAATTAAAAATGTAAGGTTCCAAGCTGTTGATGTTAATAAAACAGGAAATTATATTAAAAAATTAATTATGAATATAAGCAAGTCTGTTCTTGGCCTCATTACAAAAAAATTTGACTACTTCTTTCAAGGTATTGTATTATTAATGATACGATTAAATAAAAGGATATTATATTAGCTCGATACCTAATATAAAACTATAAAGACAGAACATTATTCACTAACAAAAGATCTAGAATAGATTTGTGGATTTACAATAGCAATTGAAAACAGTCATTTATTAATTGAGATTAGTTTATATTTTTTTAAAAGATTGAAAATAACATTGTGACTTGGAAGATAATAATGTAATTCTATTAAATCTGGCATTGGAATTCTTATATATAGATAAAATTGCCATTTTGCCAATGATAAAAAAAAATCTACAAATTTCAACATTTTGGCTTTAATAATATTGATCTATTTTGATTTTGTTGGAAATGTCTAGTTTGATAGAGTTTGTGCAACTTTTTATAGTTTTAAAAAAGAAAGTTCATGTTCCTGCTGGAATCTTATGAAATATTTTAAAATTTAGTAGTCCTACCATAATTTACTGCCATTGGAGTTTTTTAAGAATATATACACTCATGAAGATGTGACAGATAACCTCAAGATGATATTTTACAAGTGGTAAAAATATTGCAGTGTTGATCATGAAATATTACTATCATATATTATAGAAAGAGTACTTTCAAGGTTTCTATAGAATAAATTACTTTCAGTTAGAGGAGAGCTTCTTCCAGAAACTTACTCATGCTTTAGAAAATTAACAGATATTATTAATATACTGCTATTAGGTTAGGTATTATTTTACTTGATTTATTGTGTGGATGTGAGACTTGGATGGTCTATCAGCACAATATAAATGTATTAGAAAAGTTTCATGTAAGGATTCTCTGTAAAATTTTAAAAGTGCAATGGCAAGATCATAAAACCAATCACTATATTCTTCAGTTTGCAGGATGTGGTACTATAGCCTTCACTATTTTAAAATCACATCTTCATTGGATTGGACAAGTTAAACAAATGAACAATAGATATTAAAACAGGCAAAACTCTCCATACAGTATTTTCACTCAGTGCAAGCCAGAGTAATCAATGGGTGCCAGAAGTCTTGTGCATAAAAGCCCTATCTAGTGCCTACTCATCCAATATCCCTTAGACTAGTTTCTGGCTTGTGGCCTTTGTCAGTGAGTAACCTTGGATCTGAGAGCACTGCACCTAAATCTTAGAATATAATGCAATCCTCCAGAAGCCACCCAGCAGCCACATTTTATCTTACTTAACAACAAACCTATGAAAATAAAATTAAAAACACTATTTTTAATCCAAACTCATTAGATTATATAGTCATATGGGTCTGAACTCAGTACAGTACCCACACATTTTGGTGTCTTTGGTTCTTTAATAACCATAGCCATCACTATCCTATTAAGCAGGATTGGTATTAAACCACCAAACACCACATGATCAACATTTCTTAAAGCTTGCACATAACTGTTATTAAAACAGGCAAAACTCTCCATACAGTAGTGCCACTCTCTGGCTTACACTGAGTGGCACTACTATATGGAGAGTTTTGCCTGTTTTAATAACAGATATTATGAGGAAGCATAAAAAATGGTGATCATGTGATGTTTGGTGGTTTAAATAAACAATAGAAGACTTCCTTAAAGGATGTTTTATGGTAAACTTGGATATGGATTTCATAGAAAAACTATATCCTATCTACATTATATGGATTATCTCAAAGACATTAAGGAAGTGCCATGTCAAATGTTCTAACTAAGAAAACATGATTGAGAATAGAATACATTGGAGTTAAACATAATGTTGAAGTATTTCAGTAAGAAAAGTTTTCTGCTGAGGAAACTAAAAGACAACAGAAAATAAAAAGTAAACAGAAAATTGGACCAACATGTTCTATATGTGGACTTATTTGTGGTTCACTCGATTGGTTTGTGTAGTCTTCACAAAATACAATTCTAGAACAGTTTTTTCTCTCCTTTTTTTGAAGTTACAATGACCATGGACATTTTTGATGGTACTTATTATTATTATATTACCATGTCAATGCAAAAAATATTAAAAGCCAATAAATACATTATAAATTGATTTTATTGAATTGATTGAGATATTTTAATCATTTAATTATAAATGTCTTGGTAATGTTGTAAACTGTTTTTCTTTGTACTTGAAAAGCTTACATACTTAAAATTAAAATAAACAAGGATGTGTACTAATTCCAACTTTGTGTCTAATTTTCATGACAGTAGCATGAAGAAGGTGTTAATTGAAAATAATAGATAGATGGTTTTAATTGTAATAAATTAAAATAAAAACAACAATATTATTTCATGGCTTTTAAATTTAAATATTATTAGTAATTGTACTCTTCTTTCCAATTCAAAGAATTATTTTGAATTGTTTTGAGTGAAAGTTTAAAGATGTTGCTGGTTTCTCTGTAAATGATAAAATTAGTTGTTTATCAGTTTTGCCCTTATGATAATTTGGGATCTGAGAAGCAGCAGAATAATAAGGTGTTACTATAACATATGAGAGATATAAATTATATAATTATATCACACAAAAGATACTAGAAATTTTATTTTAGAATGTTTTAAAAATTCAGAGATATAAGTAATAAAATCAAAAACATATTTTCCAGCTCGCTTAGTATCATGCTGTTGATTCTGTAGTTATAAAGATATAGCTTCATTAAATGCTTTATTTACATCACATGAAATATTAATATATTTTTGTAATAAACTAAATCACAGATATTGTTTAGATTATGTTATAAAAATTATGTCAGACACTCTAATAATTGGAAGACCTTAGAATAAAAAGTTCACTATAAAACGAATTATATTATTTCAAGATATTAGTTGTATAAAGAATTCACGACTCATCAAAAACTTTTGTATTTTATTTTCCGTTTTTTAAAATTAGATAAGCAGTACTAAAGTTTTCAGCCCATGAGCATGATAAATATGATGAAATTGTTTTTAGTAATATTTTTTAATATATTAAGTTATTTATTGAGAATTATATTTATTTTTAAAAAATATATATTGTTCCATAATATTTTTGTTTTTGCTTTTTAATAATTGTGAAAAATAAATTATAAATCTTTACATTAATTTTTTAAAAATTTTGAATAGCGATATTATCTTGATATATAATTTCACAATTCATGTTAATGATGTATATTTAAAGTTTTGATTAATTATTTTTCTTTTATTCATTGTTACTTTTATCATGTCCTTAATCTATGTACAGATTTAGATGTAAGAGTACAATAAAATTAGATGGATTGTTTATTATTTAAAATTAAATAATTTAATATAACAAAAATGATAAATTTATAGATGCACTCCTCCAAGTGTGTATAAATCTTAAATACTTCCTTGCTGTAAAATTTTTCAAAACAAACTGTTTGACTATACATGAACTTCACACAAAATATTATTCAATAGATGAGCTAAAGATTTTAAATATCTGATCAACCATATAAAAATGATAATCAGATTTCTGCTTATATATTCCATCTTAAATATACAACCAATTTGATTCCAGACATCGATGTGATTAACAATATATATATATAATATTTAATCCACCAATTCTTTAATATTAATATTTCATAGGAAGTGGAAATAATTATTAGCCACCTTTTAACCTCTAATGAAACATTAATATGGCTGTAAAATGAATATATATATATTGTAACGATCCGGAGAATTGCACTTAACGTAATCTGCACTACAGGGCGCCATCTAGGCATTTGAACCTACAAAAATTTATAAAGTAGGCAGATACGTAAGTCAAAAAAAAAAATTTTTTTTTTCTTTTGCATCTGGTCGTTAGCCCATGTCACTAGCTCAGGGAGTAGCAGAGATTAAATAGTATAATCTAAGAGTATATATAAAAAAAGAACAAAATAAGCCACTGCCAGTAATTAACATACAAACATTTATTTATGCACATATATATATAAGATTGTAAATTGTTTTAGTATCAGTTTACACTTTAACATTTAACATTATTTTTTTAACTTTACTTTAGATTTTTAATTTACATTTTAATTTCTATTATATTATAAGTTTACATTTTAATTAAGTTCGCACAGATGGGATTATAAAAGCTTGTTTTAATATGTTGCTATAGATCGGTTACATAGATTTCAACGGTCAAAAACATTTCAAAATAAATATAAACGATCAAAATACAAAATTATTGATTACTGACAATTGCATAGGGAAATATAAGAAACCCTCTAGTATTCAGCATAAGATACATGCATTGTCACCAATAACTTAAAAGACATCCGAATAAATACATTTTAGATACTCCCCATAAGATATCATTATTTATCGAATGTCTATATATTTTGATCAAATATGAAAACCCAAAACACAATTCATCGTTAACCAATCCATGCAAGCATCTATAAACAACTTAAATTTAATGCATTTTTATTTAGGGTCGAGTATGAATAGACTATGTAGATTTGCATTTGAAAATAAAATATTAGATCCCTATTTAACCTTAGGCTAAAATTCGCAGTCAAACTGGCATCAATTCATCTGATACATCAATGTATTCAATGTAATATGGAATACGGCAGCACCAAAAAGATTAAGAAAAGACATTGACTCTCATCAGATAGGAATATTACATCTATCTAATGAGAAGAACAATAAAAAAAAACTCCATAGAAAGGAACTGCATTCTCCATCTTATAATTCCTTTCATAGGCAAACGGGTGAGTGCGGCGTATATATAAACGATTCTGCCAGTAGCGAATCTCCGACTACATCTACTAACTACATCAATATATCCAATCCATTAGCCCAATTTAACAATGAAACCAATAACCTAAGATTACCCTCCCCTAATATAACTTTACAAATCTATACAGCCATTCACACCCAACTTAAGTTTAACATTGATATAATTTAACTTAATGGAAAACAGAAATCATAAATAAAACTTAAAGAACAAAATTAAATACATGGAAATGATTTTAAATAAAGAAATAAAAATACATCAAATAACATTAATAATAAATTAAGTTGGTCAGATAGGATAATATTGCAATCATTTAAATATGAAAAGTTTTTAATTTAATGTTAATTAATTGTAAAGTTCTTACGGTTTTAAACAGTTCATCTTTATCTGTCATTAGTAAGTTTGAACGGGAATTCCCATGCCGTCCTGAAGATATTGGTATATATTTAGCCGTTGTTTTATTTATTCATTCGGAGGTTTTTTAATTTAGTCGGTCCTCAATGTAGAAAACGATGTTTCACTCCCTTTTCTTTAACAGCTGAAGGAATTGAAAGTGCCTCTTTCAATCCCTTCACCTCCCACTCCGTACTAATACATATAGTCACATCATAATAATCATTAACTAACTAATAATTTCAAAACTTGTCCTTTTATATTACTTTGAAAGATTGACTTAACATTACGTCATCGATGTGATGATCCTTTTCGTTGAGGTCCGATTTCCCAATGGATTTATTGCATTTGCTAAAAGTTTCTATTGTTTTCCTATCTGACCGATGTTTTTACATTTAAATGCCCAAGGCTGGTTTACATTTGACTAATTAAATTTATCATTTCCATTTCTGATTAATTAACCTGTTTTCCAAATCAAAGATATATTTAAAGATAAATTTAAAGATATAATTTTATCTCCAAATCTTTTTAAAATTTAGTTTTAAAATACTTTTTCTTTAATAAAGTTTTATTTTAATAATTTTTCATTATCTGTGCGATTTAATATATACAAGTTTAAGATGATATTTAAATGCGAACTTTTTAATTTACTTTCATGTTTAATAAATAAAAAAAAAACAATGTAACGAACGTCTGTGCTCATTACATATCAGTAAAGTTGCTTAAAAAAAAAATGATCAAAAAAAAAAAAATTTTACTTAGGGTTAGTAATTACGGTACACGATTACCAAAATTTATAAAACATTCAGTTAGTATAAAGACTATATACAAAAAAAAAAAGGTTGACTATCACTTTCCTAAGGACCATCCATGTCTACACCTCCTCCCCACAAGAGTTCTATTATTTTTTCTTATACATTTTATTTTTCCACACGGCATGACAAGCAAGTTATTTAAATTATTTATTTAAGAAGGTTGCATTGAACTAAATACGTTTTGAAAGATAATGGATTTATACGTGTATATTTGCAGCACAATTATAAATACCACCAACTTATTTATGACTGATTAAAATGCTTAAATAGAATTACACTGAAGTAAATTCCCAATGGTACTCATCATAAGGTACCACATTTCGATCATAAACTTACATGGCTGTGCGTGCCTATATGCGTTAAAGCATAATATATATCAACAAACAAAAAAAAACATATTTATTGCAACCTTTTGACTTTTTTTTTAAACAAAAATTAGTTTTAAAATTATTTATACTTTCTCGTGTTTAATATATATATGCAATGTCTTTTACTGGCAGAGCTTTTATAAGATTTAAAGTATACGACTTTATGTAACAGATAAAAATATTTCATTTTGAAAAAAGAAATTTACTCAGGGTATATGTGGTTTTTAGTAATGGATCGGCCCAAGTTGGGTGGCCAGTTGTAATGATCTGGAGAAGATAGATTTACATAAACTGCACTACAGGCTCCATCTAGGCATTTGAACCTAGAAAAATTTATAAAGTAGGCAGATACGTAAGTCAAAAAAAAAAAATTTTTTTTTTTCATTTGCATCCGGTCGTTAGCCCATGTCACTAGCTCAGGGAGTAGCAGAGATTAAATAATATAATCTAAGACTATATAAAAAAAGAACAAAATAAGCCACTGCCAGTAATTAACATACAAACATTTATTTATGCACATATATATATAAGATTGAAAATTGTTTTAGTATCAGTTTACACTTTAACATTTAACATTATTTTTTTAACTTTACTTTAGATTTTTAATTTACATTTTAATTTCTATTATATTATAAGTTTACATTTTAATTAAGTTCACACAGATGGGATTATAAAAGCTTGTTTTAATATGTTGCTATAGATCGGTTACATAGATTTCAACGGTCAAAATTATTTCAAAATAAACATAAACGATCAAAATACAAAATTATTGATCACTGACAATTGCATAGGGAAATATAAGAAACCCTCTAGTATTCAGCATAAGATACTTGCATTGTCACCAATAACTTAAAAGACATCCGAATAAATACATTTTAGATACTCCCCGTAAGGTATCATTATTTATCGAATGTCTATATATTTTGATCAAATATGAAAACCCGAAACACAATTCACCATTAACCAATCCATGCATGCATCTATAAACAACTTAAATTTAATGCATTTTTATTTAGGGTCGAGTATAAATAGACTACGTAGATTTGCATTTGAAAATAAATTATTAGATCCCTATTTAACCTTAGGCTAAAATTCGCAGACAAACTGGCATCAATTCATCTGATACATCGATGTATTCAATGTAATACGGAATACGGCAGTTCCAAAACGATTAAGAAAAGACATTGACTCTCATCAGATAGGAATATTACATTTATCTAACGAGAAGAACAATAAAAAAAAACTCCATAGAAAGAAACTGCGTTCTCCATCTTATAATTCCTTTCATAGGCAAACGGGTGAGTGCGGCATATATATAAACGATTCTGCCAGTAGCGAATCTCCGACTACATCAACTAACTACATCAATATATCCAATCCATTAGCCCAATTTAACAACGAAACCAATAACCTAAGATTACCCTCCCCTAATATAACTTTACAAATCTATACAGCCATTCACGCCCGACTTAAGTTTAACATTGATATAATTTAACTTAACGGAAAACAGAAATCATAATAAAACTTAAAGAACAAAATTAAATACATGCAAATGATTTTAAATAAAGAAATAAAAAATACATCAAATAACATTAATAATAAATTAAGTTGGTCAGATAGGATAATATTGCAATCATTTAAATATGAAAAATTTTTAATTTAATGTTCATTAATTGTAAAGTTCTTACGGTTTAAACAGTTCATCTTTATCTGTCGTTAGTAAGTTTGAATGGGAATTCCCACGCCATCCTGAAGATATTGGTATACATTTAGCCATTGTTTTATTTATTCATTCGGAGGTTTTTTAATTTAGTCGGTCCTCAATGTACAAAACGATGTTTCACTCCCTTTTCTTTAACAGCTGAAGGAATTGAAAGTGCTTCTTTCAATCCCTTCACCTCCCACTCCATACTAATACATATAGTCACATCGTAATAATCATTAACTAACTAATAATTTCCAAACTTGTCATTTTATATTACTTTGAAAGATTGACTTAACATTACGTCATCGATGTGATGATCCTTTTCATTGAGGTCCGATTTCCCAATGGATTTATTTCATTTGCTAAAAGTTTCTATTGTTTTCCTATCTGACCGATGTTTTTACATTTAAATGCCCAAGGCTGGTTTACATTTGACTAATTAAATTTATCATTTCCATTTCTGATTAATTAACCTGTTTTCCAAATCAAAGATATATTTAAAGATAAATTTAAAGATATAATTTTATCTCCAAATCTTTTTAAAATTTAGTTTTAAAATACTTTTTCTTTAATAAAGTTTTATTTTAATAATTTTTCATTATCTGTGCGATTTAATATATACGAGTTTAAGATGATATTTAAATGCGAACTTTTTAATTTACTTTCATGTTTAATAAATAAAATAAAAACAATGTAACGAACGTCTGTGCTCGTTACAATATATATATATATATATAAAAACTTATAAATAAATATTAGAAAATACAGTAATTAAAATAGGCAGGCAGCAAACGTTAAGATCGAGGAATCATGTAAAATTTGATCTTTCAAAGTATTAGTTGACAAAGACTAGGAGGATAGTTGAAAGTGCTCCTAAGTGATGTTTATATATATTTTTTGTTCTTTTTAACAAATTTTAATTACTGTATTTTCTAATATAAATTTATAAGTTTGCATATATTATTTTGAAAAATACAGACATCGATTTGTAGTACTTTTAATATGTATAAATAAAATTGATAAATGCATTCAGTAAATCAAATCCTTCAGATTCATGACACAACCTTAGTATAAAATCTTTTACATCAATATCTCTCACTACCCTTGTAATTTAAGAGAAATCCTATTTATTAAATAAGCCATAAACCTGAAACATGAACAGTCACAGTGATCATTCAAAAACTCTTTCAAACTTGGAGACTCCAAATTTGAAATAATTGATTGAATATCATCATTATCAACAACAACAACTATTATCAATCCACTGCAGAATAAAGATTTTCCAAGTTCAATCCATCTTCTCTGATATTTAGCTTCTCTTCTCCACATCATCCCTGCATACTTTCTTATTGCATCCATCCATCTCACATGTGGTCTCTTTCTGAGTATTTTACAACCTCTTGGAATCCAGCTTAAGATTTCAATTGTCTATTTATTATCATCTACTAGCAATATGTCCAGTCCAACTCTACTTCAGTCTTTCAATTTTTCAATGAGGTCAGTAACATGTTTTTTCTCTTACCTATATATTGTGTTTTCGATCTCATCTTGTTACTTCCAACATGCATCTCTTCATACTTTTTTCAGTGGTCTGAAGTCTCCGTATTGCTCTTCTATTAAATGTCCAAGTCTCAGATCCATAAGTAAGAACTGGTAAAACACATTTATTAAAAACCTTCCTTTTCAAATACATAGGCATATTTCCTTTTAGTATCAACTTATTTCTACCAAAAGCACACCAACCAAGTTTAATTCTACGATTAATTTCATTCATTATGTTTCCATCTGTATTAATAATCTGACCAAGATAAGCATTTTGATAATGTCCAGAATATAACATAAAAGTAAAATAGTAATTAAAGCAATTAAAGTCTAAGATATATTTTATTATTAAAAGTCAATTAAGATTTTTTAAAAATTTAAGATAAAAAAAATTAATTATAACATTAGAATATTCTATGAAAATAATAATAAATGTTATTAATATCTATATTATATCCTTCAACATGCTACACACTTTTATTAATTATATAAACATAAATTAAATGCAATATATTAAAATGGATAGATATGAGTGAATGAAAAATAAGAGACAGTGTTTAAACCAAATAACTAAATTATATTAATAAATTATTTTTCTTAATGTTTAAAAATAGAACAATTTAATATATATATCAGCAAATTAATTTAGTTTAGTCCATTTTTAAGTTTATAAATGTATTAATTAAAAATTTGATAATGTGATTAACTTAAACAAAACTGATAAAATTAGAATTAAATTAAATTAGAATAATATAAAACATATTAATTATACATTCATCTACATAAAATGGAATTATCTTCATCTGCCCTCAAAAACTAGTGGTAATGATTATATTTGTATAAGCTACGTATCAAATGTCACGCAAATTATTTTTTCTCCCTATATATATGTTAATACTTTTGCGTAATTTCTTATTAATAAACTTTATTTTCCAAAAAAAAAATGATTGAATAGAATAATTTTCATTATTTTATTGTTTGATATTCGATCATCAGAGTTGAATGAACATTAAAATTGAATTTCGATGATGAATTTGGAAATTGTTATTTACTAGTTCGTTTTAAATAAATATGAATTAATTATTAATATCTAAAGAAATATCCGGCTTCTAGAAACAATAAATTTCCAAATTTTTATTGATAATTTATAAAAAAAAGTTGCAATGTTACTGCACACATATATAATATATTATTGTTGTAAATAAATTTTAATGAAAATTTGTGATTGCGTACATAAAGAACATTATTATTATTATTATCTCTGCTAAAATGGGCTTTCTAGAGAATTAGCATGCGCTATAGCAAATGAATAATAAATGAGGCTATGATGTGATAGTTAGTATATCTGTTAGAATATAGATTGGTAGTAGTGGTAAAATCTGCAAGTTGGAAGATAATGGAAGTTTTTCACAAGAGGAAAAACAGGCATGGGCTAAGTCCAAACCGAATTAGATTTACAAAAAGTGAAATTAGTCAGCATAAGTTAAAGACTGACTAATTTGATGTTAAGACCATTGTGTGTGTAATATATGAGTTAGTGGAAAATAAAGTTAAACAGACTATACTATATATTTGCAGTGAGTGAAAATAATTTATCCCCTCATGTCAAATTAACAATTACTTTTCAAAAGTAAAGAAAATTCCACTATTATTTTTTTATTGTCAGCACAAATAAACAAACTCACTAAGTTTTAAAGTTGGGTTTTCATCATTATTTATTTAAATTTGATGCTTGCTCTGCTCTTATGAAAATACCCATCAAATACACAGCACAGACAGTGAAATCTGTTTGTGAGAATAGTGATAGTAGAGGGTTACAAGTGTCAGCAGAGTAGCACAAGTCATTAATTAATAGTTAACATATGTGTTAGCCAAGAATAATAGTCAAAAATAATGATGACAAGTCACAAAATATTCATAAATTTCAGAAAAGAATGCAGAGCATGGAACACATGGATCAAGTAAATTAAGCATTACATCTTCATAAATAAAGTTAAAGATGACAAAGTAAGTATCTAATCTTTTATTTTTTATGGGTGGTGATATTCTGCAGATAACAAAACAACTATATGATCCTAAGCATATCAAGGATTTTCCATCTAATGATTCAATTGAAATTTTCAACCAGTAGTATTTAAATTAATGGTCTGCCATCATTTTGAATGAAAAAAAAGTTACCTTGTGAGTAGTATCATAATTAAAATTTAGCAATGTGAACACTGGCTAAACAGCGTAAATTTATTGCTGAGCCAGAATACACGTTGTTGGATCAATTATTATGGGATATGTTGGACAATCACATCAGAAAAATCTATTAACTGAAGTTTAGATCAGACATATAAAGAACATTTGCAAAGTATATTGCACAAGAGACTGTATTAGACAATGAACAAGAATTTCAGGCTTTATGATTATGCAGAACAATTTGCTTGACTTGTGTGGATAGAGCATAAACTGTTCATGTTCTTTTAAAAGCTGTAAAGGATAATCTTATTTGTTATTGTTGTGTTGTCAAAAACCACATTAAAAAACTGCTGATTTGTCAAGTGTTGCTATCCGAGAGATCACTGCAGCTGCCTTGCAAGCAAGCAGTTGCTTGCAGATACTGTTATGGGTTTGCTTTTCAGCAGATGCTATGACATATGAAAAAAAAAACTTTGCTAGTTTAAAACAGATACAAATGTCATACATGTAATATTAAAAAACATTTAGCTCATGTCTGCCATTAAAATAAAAAAAAGTTTAAAATTTCAACAATACCTAGGCTTTGAATCAGAAAGAGGCTGATATGTCTGTAATTTCTAATATCTTCTTTATCATCTGTTCTAAATATTAATATTAATACTGCATTCTTCTAATCATCTGATACATCTTTATCATTTAGACATTTGGTATATAACGTTGCTAAAAAAAATTCTATTTCTTCACTTGCTTCTTTTAATATATCAATTATAATTCCATCATTACCTGGAGACTTTCCTTTCTTTATACATTTAATTGCATGTCTCACTTCTTCATTTAAAATTCTAGGCAATTCGGAAGATGTAATAGATATAGTAGGTACTTGTTCTTTATTACTATATAATTTTTGATAAAAGTATTCTAGTCATTTTATGATGTCATCTCTCTTTAGTAATAATTCCATCTTTTTCTCTTATTGCAGATATAAATTTCCTACTAATATCAAAATGCTGTTTTACACTCTTGAGACTTTTATTGACTTCTACAGCTTTCCTTGCTAGTTCACAGTTATACTTTCTTATATCATATTCAACTCTTTTCCGCACCATTTTACTAATTTTGAGACATTCAATCCTTTTTAATGCATCATTTTTGTATATCTTTATATTCCTTCTTTTCTTTATAAATTCTCTAGTCTCAATGAAAATTTTATTGGTCAATTGCTGCTTTTTTCTACCAACAATCTTTGTTGCAGTATTTAAATGTGTATCAGTTATTTTCATATTAATTTCATTCAAATCTGAATCATGTTGAAAATCTACTGATACTTGAAACCAATTTGTAAGTTCTAATTTAAATTCATTAGAATGTTTCTGAAGATTAGGAATATCAACTGTAAATATTGTTTGTTTTTTTTAATTTTTGTCTCTCTAGTTTTGCATTAACACATATCTTACATCTTCCTAATCGATGATCACTTCCTACTAATTGATGATCACTTCCTGTGTTAATTTATTAAGAACATTACAATCTTGAAATATGTATTTCCTGTTAGACAAAATATAATCCAATTCTGCTGCACCTTTATTTGGATGCCTCCATGTCCATTTCCTTTTTCCATTTTTTTCGAAAAAAGAATTCATAATATAAAGTTTTTCTTTTTCTGCAAACTCCAAAAGTCTATGTCCTGTCTCATTTCTATTATCATAACCAAAATTACATACAGCACATTCTTCTTTTATTTGTTTATCAATTCTAGCATTAAAGTCTCCCATAACAATTTTAAAATGTTGTTTACTCTGATCAAAAACATTTTGTACATCCATATTGAAGCAGTCAATCCTAATCAAAGATTAAGGTCCATGGTCCTTCATATGCACAACATTACTAACCCATGTTTGAACCTTATGTTACATCCTACTCCTATATTAATGTATATTTATTTTATATATGTGTGTTTGAGAAGTGAACCTAAAAGGTTATAAAATTTAGCTTTTAATATTTTTTACAATTATTTATTATTATTTTTTTTATTAAAATCAAAATATATTAGGTGCAGCTCAAATATATATATATATATATATATATATATATATATATATATATATATATATATATATATATATATATATATATATATATATATATATATATATATATATATAATGGGAGCAATTACTAACCACTATATTAATTTACCAATATTTTTTGAAGTTTGTAAAAAAATATAACTTTTCGTTTTAAATTCTGTTAAAAACTATTCTTTTAAAAATCCAAGATGGAGTATGCAACTGTTAATTGTACAAAAATAATTAAAAGGGTGGAAATTTTACATCATCTAATTTTGGGAAAGAATGTTTAATTAAAATGTACTAAAGTAAAAAGCAAAATTAAATTAAGAATTAATACTTTTGCAATTAACATTTTATCAAATTTATTTCTAATCTGCAAATAGATTTGAATATATTTTTGGACAAATTATCTAATGGTTGCATCTCCAAAACAATAGGTGAAGGAAATAAAATTAAAAAAAGAAATACTAAAAGCATTCCTCAAATACCTGAGGGCAGTACATAATGGGCTGATTTTTGACTGCCAATGGAGAACTAGTTTGCAGAAGAACTCTTGCCAAAAAGACTCCACATTACTTTATTTTCCAAAATGTTGAATGAGTAAAAAAAGTAATTACCTTTCTTCACCTTTTTTTCTGGTCAATCTTTTGCCACCAATAATCATTTCACTGATGCCCCAAAACTGATAGAAAGTATGATCTAAGAATGGAGAAATGCTTAATGGAAGCTTGCAATAGCATTGAACATCGTTTCAATCCTGCTAATTTTGCTATGCTGGAGCCGAAATGTAAAAATGGACTCTTTAATATAGCAAGGTAATTAACCTAAGATCCACCTATGTAATTTACAACTAATTCCTTCTAAACTAATCTCAATCTCAGCTATCTGGATTTCATTTTCAAATTGTTAAATTAAATGTTTTTTTATTAACTGTTAATGTAAATTTGCTCTCATACTAATAATTTTTCTTTTCTATGTAAAGTCTATCATATGCTCTTATTTCTTTAATCTTGGTGCAGTTCCTTTCTTAATTTTAAACTATGTTTTATTTTATTATTTTTTAAGTTGCCAATGTAAACAGTCTTGCGAGCCTAACATACAAAGTTATACTTCCCCTATCTATTTAGACCACCATAGATTGAGGTTATTAAATCTCCCCTCTTCAGTTAGATCTAAATGCACTCTTAATTAATAAGCTCATCAAATTGTTTTTTCCAAGTTACTCTATTATCATGTTTCTCAGTATATTAAAAAAAAGGATATTAGTTATATAACTCCATTTAAAATAGAGATTCTACCTGGGGTAATTATTTTTTTTTTTCACTTAAAAGTTGACACTATCCAATATTTTTCAATATTTCTGCTATAATTCTGAAAAGGTGATTTCTTATTTTTATTTTATTTTTTATTTATTATTCATTTGAAAATGTTACACTCTTAATATTTCAAAGACTTGATTATTTTCAAGTTATAAACTTTGTGAGGGTGGGATTTTAGTATGTTAAATAGCAAGGAAAATAAAAGAGAGTAAATTTTAAAATCTATTTTGTATGAATTAAATCTATCCCATATATATTATGTAGCATAGTGTTAGTTGCCTAAATTATAGCATTCAAGTGACATTCATGTGGATTAAAATAGAAACTTTCATTTTGGGTCATTAAAGCCAGTGTTATGTTGCATTGCTGATATAGGGCTTCATTTAATAAATATTACATGCTTCTAGCTTGGAGGGTTGTGATGAGTTTGTACCCATAGGCTTTCTTCACACTTTATCCCATGGACAGTTGATCTTCTGGGGTCATTTTTATATAACAGGCCTCTCACACCAGTTGCACCAGAGAACCCTGGGGACCATGTCAAGCCTAATTAAATTTCTCTAAGCAGTACCCTAGAAAAGGGACCTTTAGACACTTTGTTTTTCTTTGTTTGGAAGCATGATATCTCTTGGGATTCTTCTGCCTTTATATCAGCCCAGATGCTCTCTCATTATTATTAATTTATTTATTTAATGACCCCATTTAGATGCTGTAAACATAAAATTGTGCTTTGCTCATGTATATATATAATAAATATATATATATTTCCAAGAATAGTGATTAGTTTAATTAATAATGTTGTTCTCTTCTTATTTTAAAAAAATACCACCATCGCAATTTATTCCATTCATTTAAGAGTATACATATTTTAGAAAAACAAAGTGTTCTTTTCTTTTAAAATCTGAATTTAATGTATGATTAAAAATATTATGTTTGCTAAGTAAAAATACTTGATTTAAATGTATATTATTTTATTAAATATTCACAAATATTGTCCTTCATGATTAAACCATTTTTAAAATAGTTTGTGTAATATGTATAATGATTCCTAGAAGGCTCCATAAATTTGTACATTAATCATCACCTTTCAGAAACACCACTAACACATTAATTTTAAAATGTTATAAGTTCATTTTGCAATCAAATGATTGGCACCTTAATCTCACCCCCCCCCCAAATATACCTATTTATGTATAATCTGCCATTTATTCATAAGAGCATATGAATCATAATAACATGATCAATTATCTAAATCATCTTGGTATGCCCATTCAAATAAATATATACTCATTTTACTGTTTTATTAAATGTTTTACTAAATAATTTATTATTCAACCAACTTATGTAGTTCGAATTATCTTGTCTCTGCTTCCATACATTCCTACATATATGTGCGTTCTTTTGTTAAGTATGTCTCATCATCTCTTTTGCTCTTCTAGTTGGTCGGACTTAAGAATTAATGCTCATGTGCCAGCACTATTATGTTATTCATTAGATGTTTGATCTGGGGCTTGTGGAATGGGTTTGAATCTAGGTTGGTCCCTGATATAAATCTCAGGCTTGACTGGGTTTGGAGTCCATTTCATTGAGTTCCAGCTCATATTAGATGAATCAACATATTTTGACTAGTACATGAAATAATTATTCCCACACCCTGGATAAGTCACTAGTATATGTATATAATTTGCTATGTATAATCTAATATATATGTAATGTTCGAAAAATAAAAATAATTTGTTTTGTGATATTGAGTTTATAAAAATCAAATACCACTGTATTAATAAAGGAAAGAAGAAATACCATGTTTTTCACCAAGCAGTTGTAATAAACTGATTGAGTAAATAAAATAAATCTTGCATAAGTAGTGGCAAAATGTTTGATTAAACTTGTGTTCTAAAATGTTTAAAGTAAAGTAGTCAGTTTATAAGTATAAAATTCATGTGTTAAGGGTAAAGCCCATGTACTACAGTGGTTTTATAACCAGAAAAAGTTTGTTTTCATGTTTAGTAATTAAAAGTAAAGTTTATTAAAAATAAGACCCATGTACTACAGCCATAAGTACAGAATAGATGTATTTTTCTTCTTCAATGTAATACTTGAAATCAATATATCTGTCTATGCTACAGATGGAAAGTAGAGAGATGTTTTCCAAAAAAAATAATAAAATTTATTTATTCCAATTGTTGTTATTCAGACATATGTAAAAAGTGTTAAAATTATTTTAAATCATTGATCACTCTGTGTTGGCTGGTGCCTTATAACAGAAATTTTGCCAACTAGTAGCGAGTCAAAATGCCAAAAATGTTTCAATTCAGACAAATAGTATGAGAGTAAAATTTTTTTATTTAATGATGTCATGTATAAATATTGAAACTATATATTAACCAGACTATGAATTTTCTTTTTCAGATGCATGGGTGTGACCAAGGAGAAACCAAATGAAGAAATGGATAAGAGATTAGAATCATAGGGGTAAAAATTGAATAAAATGTTTAAATAAACAAATTTTGTTAGCACATGGAAGTTAGGGTATCAGCAAAGTGATAGTTGAGGGTAGTTACATAGAAAGTGGGGAAGCAGTGGCTGTTTAGGTGGGATATCATCATCAAAAAGGTGGGGAAAGTGTTTACTTAATGAAAAATAGTGTAATATAAATATATATCTCAGTAGACTTTTTTTTTAGATCAGTCATAAAAAAAGACTCCTAAGAATACAATTAATCACCAGACAGAGCATGTTTATGGGGATGCAAGAGATGAACAACAGAAAAGCAATGAGTTCAAACAAGCTATCTCAATGGTGATGAACCAATTATTCTATGAAATAAAAGAACTCCAAAAAAATATAAAAGATAGGCAGGAAATTAGGCACAGGAAGGAAATGAAAGAGGATAGAGGAGACTCTAAAGAAGAAGAACCAAATGAAGTTAATGAACCAGATCAAAAAGAACAATTAATAATTAAAATTGTTGAAACAGAGGAAAATGTACTGCCAGACACTGCAGTTAAGGGTATTAAAAACTATAAAACCAGAGCAATTGGTCAGTTACCAGGGGTCACCCATCATGGCAAGATTTATGCAAATATAGATATTTCATGGTGAACCCAGAGAGAGTCCCCAGGAGCATGTAAAAAGTTTGAAGAATATGTTTGCACTTTACCTCCTCAGCAATAATGAATAAATAGCCATCACTAATCAACACCTGAAAGTGACATCCAAAAATTGGTGGTGGTCATTAAAGTCCAAACCAACACACATTTTGAAAAGTACTGCCATGCTTTATTCAAAACATTTTTGAGTGAGAAGAAACAGGAAAGTGTCCTACACTCCATAACCATAGAAAAAAGCCAACTAATCACCAAGACATGTACACACAATTTTTTCTGAAACAGGTTGCTAAGCTGAGGTCTTTGCCAAAATTTACATATTTAGACACACACATCATTCAGATAATAAGACACAGTTTGCCACCATGGTTGCATGAGAAGATGATCTCAAGAAGAATCAATAAAATAGAAGAAATGACCAGCTTCTTGAAATCCATAGACTATAGGAACATACCCCTCGACCAAAATGTAATGGAATTGTATGATAAGAGAAACAGTCCTAAACTGATATGGCAACAGATGCATCAAATGCAACCAATGGAATATGTCAGCCCTATGTCTGCCTTCATCCATGAAGGGAAACATTCTGAGGATAAGACTGGATCAAATGTAATCTCTATCATACAAGGAATAGTCAATAATCAGCGGATGCAGATACTGCTGGATTCAGAAAGCAAATATTGATAGTGTCAAAGTCTTGGATAAGTGACTTTAAAAGACAAGAAAATCAATATATGCAGTTCCCTACACACCCCATTTACCTTACCCAAGCCAAATGGGAAACAATTGATAAATGAAAAATACAAAGTGTGTTTAGAAGTCAAGCTGAATAATAAATCTCTATGTCATCCCTTTTTAATAATGTTGGGCCTTATATACGATATGGTGTTGGGATCTGATATTTTAACCCAACATGAATGTGTTATAGATTACCCTAACAAAATCTGCTATGTCCATCAAGAACCCCTTAAATTTGAAACCAATAAGCAGACAAGAATAGAAAATCAGATCTGCATGATTCAACCTGTAGACCCAGCACTAATTACAACAATGGTACTGGATTCATCAATGGAAAAAACAAGGGATAAAATCTGTATACAAGAACACCTACAAAAGTATTTGCATGTGTTCTGTAATACCCCTGGGAAAATTAGAGGGTATACCGATCGGATTAGGGTCAAGGAAGAATCCTATGCTCAGTCGAAAACCTACCTTATTCCCTTTTATTATTAGGATGAAGTTGACAAACAAATTAAACAAATGATGTAATGGGGTATCATAGAACATAGCCTGTCACCATACAATAACCATCTAGTGGTTGTCAAAAAGAAAAATAGTGATATCCAATTATGCCTTGATGTCAGATGGTTAAATATTATGACCATATCTGAGAGGGGTATACCTCCTCTAATCCAAGAAGTATTTGTCCAGCTGACAGGAAAAAAGCATTTGTCACTTTGGATCTAACTGCCAGGTATTGGCAAATGGCTCTTGACCCACAGGATTAGAAATACACTACTTTTTGATATAACGGTCACAGCCATGTGTTAAAAAAGAGTACACTCCAGCCTATTTATAGTGGGGCTGGCCTCATGTGCTGCTTATGTCAGGTGATATCTGAGGAGATGCATGAACATGTGGTATGTTATGCAGATGATATTGTTATTTCATCAAAAAATATTGATGAACACCTTAAATACCTGGCATTGTTTTATAAGGAGTGTGAGTGGGAAAACAACCATTAACCTTGAAAAAAAGTCACTTTGCAATTAAGGAAATTTCCTTCTTAGGGCGCATTGTCAGTGAACAGTGTATCAAGGTGCACTCTGAAAAAATGAGGCAATAGATAATCTAGCAGTATCTGCATCCGATGATTATTGACTATTCATTGTATGACAGAGGTTACATTTAATCGAGTTTTATCCTCAGAATTTTTCCCTTCATGGATGATGGCAGACAGAGGGCTGACATATTCCATTGATTGCATTTGATTCATCTTTTGCCATATCATTTTAGGAGTGTGCAATTTTTATCAAAAGTTTCATCCAGTGTTTGCTTGTGAAACAACCAATTTAGTAAACTTCATATGCAAAGATAAAAATGGGAGTGGACATCTGCTCATAATCAGGACTTAAGGACCATTAAACAGAATTTCCTTTATGCGGTCATGCTCCATTACCCAGACTTCAAGCACCTTTTTTACATCCAAACAGACAGTGGTCAGAATGGTTTGGGAGCAGTGCTGTTTCAGGTAGGGGATACTGAAAAACATCAAGTGCTCTTCTATAGTAGCAGAACATTAAAATGGTGGAGATTATATATAGTAACACCAAACAAGAGACAGCCACAATTGTATGGGCATGCCAAAAATTGAAGCAGTTTCAACTAAGGTCCAAAGTTATCATTACAACAGACCATAAATGCCTAGAATTTTTAAATAAAAGCTACTTAACAAATGACTGCCTTATCAGATGAAATTTGACCCCACAGAATTTTAACTATAAAGTTAGATACTATCCTGGGCCTGAAAATATAGTGGCTGATATATTGAGTCACTATCTGGTACCAATGAAATTGAGTAACCCTAATTTGTTGAACCAAAAGGTGATGATCATGACCACTGCCAGATATATACCCCTAGAATTGGATTTTAAAAATCTCTCATATTGGCAAGAAGCAGAACCACAGTACTGATAGATTATTCGTATCCTGCAACAAAACTGTGATCAGATAAAGCCCCTTGGACAACAATACTCACAATATAGATTGAAAGATGGAAATTTTGCAGATTGCTCTATAAGGTCAAGATAATTCATGGAAAACAATAACCCCCCCCCTTAGTTGAGAAGTAAAATAATTAATCACGTACATGACACTTTGTGGCACTATGGATCAAGAAAAATATAAGAGGCTATAAAGCATCAATTGTACTGGTTGGGAATGTATGCCCAAATTCTTGACAACCTGCATAAATGCACTAAATGCACCCACAGCAGATTTACAAATAAATCATATGCCGGGACATTGCAACCAATTATGGCATCAAAACCCAATGAATTTCTGGTAGTGGATCATTATTGACCATTACCAATGTTTCAAAGATTTCAGTACTTGTTGATCACATATGATATATTATTCAAGTATGTATGGGCATATCCCATTAGGTCAGCTAACACAAAAAATGCTATTCTGGTACCCCAGGAAAAACAATTCCCTAAGGTGTGAAAACCAGATACAATACTGTCAGATCATGGTCCACATTTACCTCGAAGGAGTGGAATAGATAGATCACAAGATGGGATATTAATCACAGGTTGACATCCATCAGATATTCCCAATCTAACTTGTGCAAATGAGTTATGAGAGAGATAAATAGCTTTTTCATACATATACATGATCCAATCACCAGGGATGTGTAAAGAACACCGAAGAAATCTAGGATATACTAACTATACAGTCAATGAGTCAACAGGGTTTGACCCATGTAGGCTGCATTATGGGAAACAATGTTCAGATATTTAAAAACTTGTTTCCATGGCACAATATAGTAATTAATCTGGACAAACATCAAGAGGCCACCCACTCATGTATGGCAAAAATGGCCAATTTATGAGTAAAAAGGACATGTATTCCACACCACCAATTCCATGAAGGTGACCAAGTATGGTTAAGGGTACAGAAATCTACGAAGAAAGAATTCAAGACATTTTTTTCCTCTTTACCATGGACCCTCTGATCTCGCAGGAATGTCATGAAAACACATCCATGTTGGAGGGAGACCAAGGCACAAAATGATCAGTCAATGCCAGACAGTTAAAAACATATGTACCACCAATGGTAAAAGTTAAAACACCCATGTGAAAGGAGTCATGAAGAAAAAAAATCCAACAGGACAAGAAACACTGGATACTTCCAAAGGATTTGCTTTATTTTGTGTGTAATATAGTTAAGAGAATAGCAGATAGAAGAGAAAATGGTATAGGTAATAGTAATTTAAGATAGAGAGCATAGAAAAAATACATTGAAGGATACTTTAACATAAAACATGAAGTTTAAAATTGTCTCTTTTGATCATCACTCGAAGACTCATATTTAAAATATTGTTAATATATAATTATGAATCTTTCCATCCATTATAGATGGGGAGAGAAGTATGAAGTAGTCAATCTTAATCAAAGAATGAGCTTCATGGTTCTTCATCACCACCAAATTACTAACCCATGTTTGAACCTTATGTTCCATCCTGCTCCTATATTAATGTATATTTATTTTATGTATATGTTTGAGATGTGCACCTAAAAGGTTATAAAATTTAGCTTTTAATATTTTTGCTATTATTTATTATTAATTCTTTTATTAAAATCAAAATATATTAGGTGCAGCTCAAATATATATATATATATATATATATAATTATATAAATATTATAATATATATATATATTATATATATATATATATATATATAAACAAAAAAAGACATAAATCCAAGAAATAATTTATTTTAATTAAATATAATTGAAATATAATATTATTTCTTGGATTTATAAGTCTTTTTTTGTTTTTATATGTATTTCCTTTGGTTAGTTTATATATATATATATATATATATATATATATATATATATATATATATATATATATATATATATATATATATATATATATATATATATATATATATATATATAATGGGAGCAATTACTAACACTATATTAATTTTATCAATATTTTTTGAAGTTTGTAAAAAAATATAACTTTTAGTTTTAAATTCTATTAAAAACTATTCTTCTTTTAAAAATCCAAGATGGAGTATGCAACTGTTAATTGTCCAAAAATAATTAAAAGGGTGGAAATTTTACATTGTCTAATTTTGGGAAAGAATGTTTAATTAAAATGTACTAAAGTAAAAAGGAAAATCAAATTAAGAATTAATACTTTTGCAATTAACATTTTATCAAATCTATTTCTAATCTGCAAATAGATCTAAATATATTTTTGGACAAATTATCTAATGGTTGCATCTCCAAAACAATAAGTGAAGAAAATGAAATTAAAAAAATACTAAAAGCATTCCTCAAATATCTGAGAGCGGTATATAATGGACTGATTTTTGACCACCAAAAGAGAACTAGTTTGCACAAACACTGTTGCCAAAAGACTCCACACTACTTTATTTTCCAAAATGTTGAATGAGTAGTAAAAAGTAATCACTTTTCCACACCTTTTTTTTCTGGTTATTCTTTCAATGTCAATGATCGTTTCACTGATGCCCCAAAATTGATAGAGAGGATGATCTAAGAATGGAGGAATGCCTAATGGAAGCTTGCAATAGCATTGAACATCGTTTCAATCCTGCTAATTTTGCCATGCTGGAGCCGAAGTGTAAAAATGGACTCTTTAATATAGCAAGGTAATTAATCTAAGATCCACCTATGAAATTTACACCTAATTCCTTCTAAACTAATGTCAACCTCAGCTATCTGGATTTCATTTTCAAATTGTTAAATTAAATGTTTTTTTATTAACTGTTAATGTAAATTTGCTCTCATACTAATAATTTTTCTTTTCTGTGTAAAGTCTATCATATGCTCTTATTTCTTTAATCTTGGTGCAGTTCCTTTCTTAATTTTAAACTATGTTTTATTTTATTATTTTTTAAGTTGCCAATGTAAACAGTCTTGCGAGCCTAACATACAAAGTTATACTTCCCCTATCTATTTAGACCGCCATAGATTGAGGTTATTAAATCTCCCCTCTTCAGTTAGATCTAAATGCACTCTTAATTAATAAGCTCATCAAATTGTTTTTTCCAAGTTACCCTATTATCATGTTTCTCAATATATTAAAAAAAAGGATATTAGTTATATAACTCCATTTAAAATAGAGATTCTACTTGGGGTAATTTTTTTTTTCATTTAAAAGTTGACACTATCCAATATTTTTCTATGTTTCTGCTATAATTCTGAAAAGGTGATTTCTTATTTTATTTTTTTTATTTGTTATTTATTTGATTATGTTACACTCTTAGTATTTCAAAGACTTAACTATTATCAATTTATCAAATTCACAAAGGTGGGATTTCAGTCTGTTAAATAGGAAGGGAAAAAAAAGGGTAAATTTTAAAATCTATTTTGTATGAATTAAATCTTTCCCATATATATTATGTAGCATAGGGTTAATTGCCTAAATTATAGCATTCAAGTGAAGTTCATGTGTATTAAAATAGAAATGTCCATTTTGTGTCATTAAAGCCAGTATTATGTTGCGTTTCTGATATAGGGCTTCATTTAGTAAATATTATCTGCTTCTAGATTGGAAGGTTGCAATGAGTTCAGACTCATACACTTTCTTTACACCCTATCTCACTGACAGTTAACCTTCCAGGGATCATTTTTATATAACAGGCCTCTCACACCAGTTGCACCAGAGCACCCTGGGGACCATGCCAAGCCTAATTAAATTTCTCTAAGAAGTACCCTAGAAAAGGGACCCTTAGACACTTTGTTTTTCTTTGTTTGGAAGCATGATATCTCTTGGGATTCTTCTGCCTTTATATCAGCCCAGCTGCTCTTTCATTATTATTAATTTACTTAATTAATGACCCCATTTAGATGCTGTAAACATAAAATTGTGCTTTGCTCATGTGTGTGTGTATATATATATATATATATATATATATATATATATATATATATATATATATATATATATATATATATATACATCTTTCCAAGAATAGTGATTAGTTTAATTAATAATGTTGTTCTCTTCTTATTTTAAAAAAATCCCACCATCGCAATTTATTCCATTCATTTAAGAGTATACATATTTTAGAAACACAAAGTGTTCTTTTCTTTTAAAATCTGAATTTAATGTATGATTAAAAATATTATGTTTGCTAAGTAAAAATACTTGATTTAAATGTATATTATTTTATTAAATATTCACAAATATTGTCCTTCATGATTAAACCATTTTTAAAATAGTTTGTGTAATATGTATAATGATTCCTAGAATGCTCCATAAATTTGTACATTAATCATCACCTTTCAGAAACACCACTAACACATTAATTTAAAAATGTTATAAGTTCATTTTGCAATCAAATGATTGGCACCTTAATCTCACCCCCCCCCCAAATATACCTATTTATGTATAATCTGCCATTTATTCATAAGAGCATATGAATCATAATAACATGATCAATTATCTAAATCATCTTGGTATGCCCATTCAAATAAATATATACTCATTTTACTGTTTTATTAAATGTTTTACTAAATAATTTATTATTCAACCAACTTATGTAGTTCGAATTATCTTCTCTCTGCTTCCATACATTCCTACATATATGTGCGTTCTTTTGTTAAGTATGTCTCATCATCTCTTTTGCTCTTCTAGTTGGCCGGACTTAAGAATTAATGCTCATGTGCCAGCACTATTATGTTATTCATTAGATGTTTGATATGGGGCTTGTGGAATGGATTCACATCTAGGTTGGTCTCTGATCTCAATCTCTGGGTTCATTGGGTTTGAAGTATGTTTCATTGAGTTCCAGCTCATGTTAGATGTATCAACATATTTTGACCATTACAATATAAAAATCTTCTACTACATCATCACTATGAAAACTTGTTGGGGCATAAATCTGAATTACCAGCATTTGGGATCTGATATTAAGTTGTATAATTAATCTTGCCACTCTGTCCAATACACTATCAATCTCCACAATGTTGTTCTTTCACTTTTTATTTATAATGAATCCTACTCCATGTCTATTTTCAATATTTGTGCGCTTATAGTAGACTACATGTCCACATTTTAAATCATTTGTCTCTTCATGTTTTCTTCTAACTTCAGAAAGTCCAATAATGTCTCATGTAATATAAGACAGTTTTTCTTTACCTTCCTTTGTTTGAAAGTGATCTGCAGTTGTAAGTACCTAAACAAAAACTCATCATCAAATGGCAGCCTGGGTCCACAATCAGAGGAATGTCAGTATTCTCTGCTTTCAGCCACCAACCACTGCCTTGGTTGGTGAATTTACAGCCCCCTGGGAATAAGGGACATGGTTTCTTATTGTCTGTCATAATTGAATATATTGAAAAAATATTTATCATTTACACAAACATTCAGTCTGACTTATCAGACAATTGTGAAGAAAGTCTATGGTTATTGATCTTAAACTCAAAGATAAAATGCCCATAAACTCACCACACTGGCTAATGCATGTCAGTGAGCATCCCATCCATGTTCTTATACTATATGAATAATCACATAGTAATAACAGCTGAAATGACAAGCACATATGGAGTGGATATTAGGAATTTGTCCTATATATATGGACCTGAATTGTGGTGTACCAACCATTAAAATTTTATTTTGTGTGTCTGGTAGTGGGAGAGGAAGATGGACAATATCAGGAATTGTTAGTATGAGAGCTAAATTAGTAGGAATGTTTGTCTGTAAGGCCATAACATGTATTTGTTCATTGATTTTCTAACTCATTGTCTATTCTCATTCCAAGATCTAACTTATATATGTGGATCCATGTTTATTTTACATCATCTCACACTTCATTCATATTTTAATTATTACTTATAATATCCAATTTGTAATAGCAGTATTTACTTGCCATAGAAACTGTTAATAACTCAGTCATTAATAGACCTCTGTATAAATGGAAAGACAGATACACACACATATACCATTAATTAATATGGTTTTTTTTTTACATTTATTATTTATTAATTATTTATTACATAAAATCTTATATTTAAAATTGTAAAAGTTATTTATTTATTTGTTATTGGTTAACATTTGTAAATTTAATTTTTTTTTTTCCAATATTTTATTACTAAATTTTTACAAGCAAGGAATTTTTGCATATTGTTAAGCTCATTATAACTAAAAATAAAAGAGGTGTGGCTCAGCAGTTTTTACAGGAGACTCCAAAAGATAAAAAGGAAAAAAAATGGACAGAGAAGAAAGACAGAATAGTTATGGAAAGTGGAATAATTTTTAAAAAAAAATAAAAAAATAGATGAACTAAATATTGTAAAAATTCTCTACTATTCCTTTATGTATGATAAAGTTCTCTCATACTACTGAGAATAGGAGTGTTCACATGGAATGCTAAATTTTAAAAGATACCCAGCTCTGGCTTTTATCAGCTAATAATTTGGATTTACTTTGTTCAAAATGCATGGATATTGTAAAATTTTTGTTAAAATGATTTATTATAACTTATTTATGATTAATAAAATAATGATGAAATTGTGTAAATTAATAACAGTAAAAATAACTAAGAAGAAAGTTATGCTGGACTATTTAGTGGAACAGTTTACTGATTCTCAGCTGATATATTTTTTGTTTTTGTTATGTAAAATAAAGTTAAAATGGAAAAGTTATCTATTCTAACCCTCTACATTATTGGAATGGTCATGGATATTAAACTATCTTACCATTCGCACCTATAAAAAATGAATGATAGTATGTGTGACTTAATAATATTTAATGATTAACTATAAGTAGTGTATAGAAGCATGGATAAACCAAATGACCTTGTATTTAAACATGAAACTTGTACTGAATGCTAGCAACCTAAAATGGAATAAAGTCATAAACTTTATTTGGACAGTCTTGCCGAGTTGGAGATTTTGTTTCTTATGACCAATAAAGTGATTCCAATACACACAAAGGCTGTTTATAATTTCTATTAGGAAATTCTAAGAACATTGGAAATTATTGCAGTTTTTGTCAAATTTTGCTTTAGCCTGCAGGAGCAATGTTTGTATGTTTTTTTTAATGTTGCTAATTTGTCATTGTCATTGTGAGCTGCACGTATATTCCTGTTTAAACTTTCAAATATGAACTAAAAAAAAACTTTTATTTTAATGATTAAATGTTTACGTGTATTCCTTCTTATTGCCTATAATAGATAGGTAGATTTTTTATGCTTAATTTAATTTATTATTATTATTATTTATTTATATGCCTAATCTCCTCTAGAACATCTCGGAGATCTTGGCATAAATTATTCTAAATCGGTAATACTCTTTTTTTGTATTATGTTAAAAGAAAAGTGGATATTCTCATGCTCATATTATTAGTTCAAATTAAATACTTTAATGTTGTGCATTGGTTAATAATAGTAGATAGACACATGGAGATATTTATGCCAGTGTGCAGAATAGTTAAACTTACTTGACACTATTGACTTTAAGTTGAAATTCAATATTCATAATTCTCACAAGTAATAGATTCATTTAAAGTTAATTATTGTTAGTATGACATTTTATTGTCTCATACGATTTAGAAATAATTTTATATATGATCGTATGTTCGCATGTTTGTGCACTGTCGTAAACAATTTTACCAAAGTTGTATTTTGTTTTTCTATCGGTTTCGGTTTGGTGCTGTATGTTAAAGGAAGATGAATAATTAAGAGTTTGTCTGCTTATAGATTTGTTTATATATGAAATGAGTTGAGTACATTTGGATGAAGAAGGGTTAGAGATGATTTTTGCTATGTGGATTGAGTAGTACTCTCCTTAATTACTTACTTGTTCAACCGTGGGTGGTAGTGTATTTTTTTTGTCTGATAGCATATGATGAAATAGTTGTATTTCTTAAATGAAGTGGCAAATGCCCCATTTATTGATAATAAGTTGGCTGAGTTCCTCAACATTTGTGTCCTAAAAGTTGGTAGATATTTATTGAAGAATTAAGTTTGAATTTAGAGTTTTGGTTAACCCTCATGCGCACATATGTGAATATTAATTTATTATTATTTTTCTCTCCTTCTGCATTTTGGCATAATTATCATCCGGTAATATATGTTGGTTATATCAGATAAATGTTTTATGGATTTCTATGACATGCTTGAAATAAGATCATTGATTTAATGATTAGCTTATTGCACTATCCATTCTGCAAGTAAGCTGATAGAAATATAATTAATAAATGCTTCATGTTTGGGATTTTATAATGCGCACACACTTGGAAATATGATAAAATTTTAGATATAGAAAGAAACCATCACTATAATTATTAAGTATAAATATTTTGTCAAATCATATCACCCATATTATCACTATTTCATTCATTCATTATTATTATTAATTCATTCTCTGGTATGAATATAGTATTAAATTAGAAAATTTTACTTTATCTAATGCAAAAAGTAATAAAACTTTCACTTAGATTTATATAGCAAATATTAACCTATAGATATTCAGAAATAATTTCATAACATCAGATGATTCTTTAGTACTGTTTGTCTTAGCTTATTAAGAGCACAAGTGAGAATAGATGCATTAACATTGGATTGTAAATGTATAATTTTTTTATTGTTTATTGTTGGTAAATGAGCAAATAGAGTGATAAACGTAAATAAAATAATAAATAGAAGAAAGAGTCTTCAAATATTAAGTGTACAAAATTATATAGTTTAATGTTATTTAATCAAATCTGTGTTTAATGTAAAGATAATTATAAGATTATCATAGATGTTTGTGAAAGGATATGTCTTATAATAAGTGTTTTGTTGAAATAAGATTCCCTCTGAATTGTTTTATCATGTACATTCGATTGACCATTTCCACACACATATGTTCAACAGAAAATAACTAGAATATTTATTGATCTGCTAGCTTATGCAATTTATCTTGATAACAATGAGTTAGTTGATCCAAACACTTTAAATGCAAAGAATAAATCATACCTTATTTAAAATTGTATCACTTGTCAGTATAACATTATATGCTATTTATTTAAACAAAACAGATTTAATAGATTCTGACATTGAAATGCCAAGGTATGATTTTATCTTGCTTAGAATAGATAATGATGTGAGATAAAAATGTACCCGATCCTTATCATTGTCTACACTTTATTTATTGTAATGATTATCAATTTCACAATACCCCTTATTACTTAATAGTTATATTGTATTAGGATTGATTTGTTGTTTACAGAGCAGAGCCCCGGAGATTAGTGCATCATTTAAGACACATTAATATAGCTGTTCAATCTAAATTAAATGCTAGTAGATTGAGAATTGTTGTAGTGATCCCAAGCATACTAGATGAGTGGTATGATTGGTCTAGCATGTACTTGGATGGTGAGAGAACTGAATATATCATGATTTGAGTTTATTCATAAATTGCTTTATTTTGATAACTTAGTAGATGCTTATAATATAATTAAATCAGCATTATGTAATTATTGGTTATAAATGCTTCTCTCATCCCCATTTTCATTCCAGATGACCATGATACCCTATAACCCCCAACTGAGCTAAGCTGTAGAGTAATGGTATCATAAGAGTCTTATCAATAAGTATAGATGTAATTTAAATGATAAATTTATTCTATCTTGTATAGAATTGGGGACTGGGCAGTTATTTGTACAAAAAGTGATATAGATGAAGAGTAGAGGTTACAATATATATATATATATATATATATATATATATATATATATATATATATATATATATATATATATATATATATATATATATATATATATATATATATATATATATATACCCAGTGCTTTTGGCACTTGGATTTATTTAGCTCTGCAAGAAAGCAATGCTATTCTTTAGAAAAATAAAAAGATAAAATAAAAGTTATAATATTTGATTAGTAAAGTGTGCTAACCATTTGCCTAGACAGGGTTTGTATGAATAAATGACATATTCCCTAATGCAATATCATGTTTTTAAAATGACATGAATAATCTAAGTAGGATGGTGTTATAAGAGCAAGTTAATACAATTTAAAATGGATGTAATAAACTGTAGTTAGTTCTTAAGTGGTCATAAAAAGAAGAAACAACCATAAATATCAATTAATTCATTTTAAGATCATCTTATTCTAAGAAAAAGTAACTTCTGGTAAATTCATTTGAAGAAAATAATTTATTTGTAATTAAAATCACATATAATTATTGTTGGTTTGAATGTACTTATTATTTTCATTATTAAACTACTTTGTAATCCATTTAAATAATACTGAAAACTATATGATTGTAATATTTTTTTTCCTTTGTTTATGTTATAATCAAATGATTTTTTTTTCTTGGTAGAGGTCGCTAGAATTAAAAGAACGACCAAATTCATACTCAAATCACTTTGAGAAATAGTCTGCTTACTGTATTTCAAAGATATTACAGTGCTGAGATTTGGTAACACAATTTTTAAAAATTTTGCAGAAATAAATGTATAATGTAAGGAAAGTTCTATTGACAATGTGTGGCTGAACGTTTTGGTAAGATATCTTGAATTTCTATGCCATCTTTCTATTTCAAAACTTTCTACATTAAATAATTATCACATCTTAAAGGTTGGATTTTTTTTAAACAAAACCAAAAAAAATGAAGAAATTAACTAAGAATATTAATCAATTTATTATGTTATCTAAATTAAGGAAAACAAATATTTTCCAAGTGGGAAATAATTATTTAATGACTTATTATTCTTTATTGATATTTTCTTGGTGTAGGAAAAAAATAAGTAAAAGGAATATTAAAAAAAAAGAGAGAGAGAGAGAAACTAGAAACATTTTTTTTGCGCTTTCTGCATTTTTAAATAATGCCATTTTATACATTGGAATATATATTATTCCCCAAGAATTGTCTTAAAAAAAGTTAATAATAATAATAAGACTAAGCTATACACCTGCATGTTTTTTTTTAAAAAGGAAAAATAACAACTTTCTTGAAATAAATGTGGAAATTAAATATGTGAATTCTTTAAGGTAAAAAATATTATTGGAAAATAAAATTCTAAGATTATGAATGAGAACTGAATATCTTTAGTGACTTAAGAATAAAATTAAATTATATATTATACTATACACAAAGTGGAATTCTTATAACTTTATATATTCTATAAGACAACTGCAATTATTATCATACTAATCTATAGGAAAAAGTGCGCATTTTCCTCAATAAATAAGCTAACTAATTATATGTGTAGTCAATAAATATTGTGTGTTTATCGTCTATGTTAAAATATTCATTTGTTTTTTTTTTCTTGGATCCAGATTTTATTATTATAGTCCAATTGAGAATTAATCTTCAGTTCTACTATATTTTTCTTTACATGTTTATTATTATAATTGCTAAATACAAAAAAACTTTTCATTAGAAAGAAAAAAAATGTGTTTATTACTTTTAGTGCTTTGTAAAATGTGACCTGATGAAAACTCTTCACCTGGAGAAACAGCTCACAAAAAATAGTCCTGCTAATGAGATAATATGCATTTGTTTATTTAATAATTTTTTTTAAGAAAAAGTAATTTGTAAAATTTTATTTTGTTTTTTAATATCAATATAGGTTAAGGTTTATATCTGTCACTTAACATTTAAGGATCTTGTAATGACAAAGGTATGTCTTACTATCATTACTTTGGGTTAAGTTTGTATTTAATATGAAGTAAAATCTATAAAATATATCTGATTTATTACATGTAACTGAAGATATGAGCTTTGCATGTTAGGTACTTAAAAAAAGACTTATATTTGTTTAACAGGTAAAATAAATATTTAAATGTATCAGAAATAACTCTAAAAAAATGCTATAACAAGATATTTATTGTTTAAAGTTTGAACAGAATTTATATTACATTAATTAATAACTAAAACACAGGCTTATTATATACCTGTGTCTATATATGTACATGACCCACCACCCTCCACACTATCTCATAACACTGGTACACTTGAACACATATATGTTGAAAAGATAAATAATCACCAATATACATATTTCATGCTAAACCAGCAATCATCAGTTGGTCCAGATTACCATCTCTACACATATATGTTATAAGTGCTCAGATATATATTAGGATAGCCAAAACATTTATTAAACAAATCAATAAATTATACTCAAGGCTTTTCTGGAAAAGACATACCATCACCATAAGATTTAGCAACATGCAAAACCGAAAAAAATTAAATGTAATGTCACTTTACTCTATTCCAGCCATTTTACACCAAAAATCCCATACCCTGATATACAATCTGATTCAAAAATACTGTCATAATCAGATTACAGAAACAATTCAACCAACAGATCGGCCTTCACTTTGAAAAATTTGTTGGCTTGACCAACTAATAAGCACTATAAAACAACAAAATCACAATACAGAACCATCCTTCCAAAAAAAAATTAAAGTGTGGGATGCATACCGCATTATAAAGCCAGACCTATTCGCTATGAAGCCACAACTCTGCTTGTCAAACAAAAAAATAATTACTTTGTTTAAATACTGGGCCCTTGAACCCAATACCTGGATTTCATTGTCAAAATCAATTTAAATGCTATGCCAACAAATTGGTGTCTCAGGTATAGAAGGTTGATCACCAAAGTTGAACCAACATGCTCAAATTGGCAGAGAGAGATGAGACATTTGAGCATGTTATTAAGTCATGTTTTGGTCTTAGAAATGTAAAAAACCTCATATATAATAACTCAATTATAGACTATTATCAAATCATGGATTTCAAGGAGTGCATTCATGGCAGAGATATTCCTATTATAAGATTATCTGCTTTTCTTACCTACTCAATCTGGCTTGTGAGGTGTGGCAAACAATACATCCTACCCCAACCAGAAGAATATCATCTCTTTTTCAAAGTGATAAAGAAATCAAAGAAGGAGACAAAACTTTGATCACAAAATTCCTCTATGAGGAAACATGGAAACTATTTAACATACCACATGGAATAGACTAGATCAAACGGATTTGCATACATCTTCATAAGGAAAACAGACTTTGTGCAAGGACTATATGAACAATTAACTATTTATTTAAAGATATAATGTACTCAATATAATAATGTACCATTTATTTTACATTAATAAATTTATTTTAGAAACTAAAATAAACTTTATATTAGCCTGTTAAATTCATATGATAGCATGGGCATTGTTCACATTTTATTATTATTTGATGAAAATGGTATATTATTATTACTTATTAATATAAAAGTATCTACATCTGTCTTAATAATTAATCTTTTCATCATACATCCAAACATATATATTTAATATATTATATAAACATGTGCAAATATATATAATTGATCTCCTCTTAAAGAAATAGTTTGAAAATGAGCAAATATTTTGAAAACAATATATTTAAAATGTGGATGTTATCGGTGAATAATTTTGTTGTTTTTATCCTTTTTTCCACTTAATTTTAAATCTAACATTTTGATTTTATAAAAAAATAAATTTATAGTTAATTTTTAAAGTCATATTATTTACTTACTAATTGTTACTATTTACTTTATTTGACCATAAAGTATCATTTACATTTGTGTGTGGTAACATGATGTCAGGTAGACATTTTGAGTTGCATCTACTTTACATGCAAATGGTTAATATTAAAACTCTTGAGAGATGATGAAATCGTAATCTATTACAATGAGACAAACAAAACAAGAGAATAAACTTTTCTTATAATAGATTATTAATTAAATATCTTTAAACTTATTATATTAATAATAACTATCACTTATAAAATGTTTATTTAATACCTTTATGGATCAGATTTAGTAATTCATAAGTATATTTTATAGAGAAATATTACTGGCTGAGATGCAATACACGTCTTTTTGAATCTTTACCACAAGTGTGATTGCATTTTGCTTTAACGATAAATGTAATAATTTGTGATTTGCATTTCTCTCTCTCTCTCTCTCTCTCTCACTCTCTACTTCTCATTTCCTTGTATCATCCCTACTATTAAAAGTAATATGATATCCCAAAGTGAAACCTTAATGCTGAATTTTGAAGTTAGTTCCTTTAACGAAAAGGGCATTCTCATAATGGTTGTAATTGAATTTGAGGTTAGAATTAGTTTAATGTTGAACACTTTCCAAAGGATTTAAATTATAATTTATTGATCAAAAGTGTAGACACTTAAATATAACTAGACCGTATTATTAAGACTAATACAGATCATCAGACGTTTTGTTTTCCTCCATAAAAAGAGGGGGGGCAGTTGATGTTTTGTTTTTAAATAAAAATATGAGTTAAGACATGGGTTAAACAGTTGATAATTAAAATATAAATGTTCTTATTAATGATCTTGCTCCATTGCAGTATAGAAATGTTGGCGGATTTGTGAGTAAATAATGAAGTGACATGTAAGACAATGGGCCTACCATCGTAGAAAAACAACTTATTTTAAAATCAATATCATTGTTCTTAATTTATATATAGGTTTTTAAACTGACATGATCATGAAAGAAGATAATAATTTCTATTTGTATAAAGTTGAGAAACCTGAAATTATTACTCGATTCTAACTATTACTATTACTGAAGATATATATCTGAAAAGCCATCTCAAACATATAAACCAATAACTCTATAATATTAATAAGAATATATAAGTTTAGGAGGCTGGTTAGAATGAAAATGAAGCCTTGAGAAATAGATATGAGTTTTTTTCTAATTGAAAATAAAGCCAACTCCAAACATTCTACAATGCAATAGATAGTAATAACAAGAATCTTTAGAATAAAATAAAGATTATGATTCCAAGCTTTCATGAGGAGATTAATTACATAAGACAATTATCAGTGAGAACAAGACAATTTTTCTAGCAAATATTGAGAATATATTTCAGGAAAAAAAAGACAGTTGCAACATTAATGTTACTAAAATGTAGAAGACTAGTATCTTAGAAAAGAAGTTAATGAGCAGCACTTATCATTTTCAAGATATATAGAATTGAGGATAGATTGTGTGAATTTCAACAACAAAATTAAAGTTCAGGTGTCCATTTTGAACTTTCAAATGATGAGAGAGCTGAACAACTCATCCAAAAAAAAAAACTAGATAAAATAAGTAAATCCCCTGCTTTTAGGCAAAGTTACTTTTTAAAAAACATTTGATATTAAAAAAGTGTGAAAGTTTTATAAAAAAAAGATATTCCATTTTGTATTAATGATTCCATTTTTGTCAAGATTTTATTAATTATAAACAAAACTTCATTAATGAAATTAAGTTTTTATTAAATCAACTGGGAGGATACATGTATATTGAAGAACAATGTAATTGTAAATTTTAGAAGATGAAAATCTTCTAATTTTAGTCAAGAAAAAAGAGATTTCAAATCTTAATCTAAGTATCACAGTTAAAGAATTAATAAAGTTATTCGATTTTCAGAGTAACAGTTTGTGTAAAGAAATAAAGCAATCACGGCCTCAGAAAATACCAGAACGTTATTTACATTATGAAAAATATTCTGATTTTGATTTAGAATATCGACAACTGTCCTTGAAAAACTATCAAATAAATTGTCTTAGTAATATCAGTGGAGTATTGATTCCAATATATCTAAATTCGTTATTATAAAAGTATTTAAGGGTTAATATAAGAAAAGTCTTATGAAGCAGCACAATAGATTAAAGAAAGTACTTTTGCTAAATGCCTTGAGTAATGGTAAGAAAATATGCATAGCTAATACCCTCCTTTAAAGATCAATACATGATTAGCAAAAATCTCTATTTCAGAAACCACAAACTTAGAGGATTATATATTTGCTTTAATAACTAGTGTTTGAAATGTATGATAGAATATTCTAAGAGTGGTTTAAACCAAATAGTAGTTAGGATATACAATTCTTTAAGAAGAAGGTATCAAACTTAGAATTTTGGATACTTTTTCTTTTTCTGAAGCTCTGATAATATGCATTATTAGATACAGTTTGTTTTATTACCTTAAAAAAAATCAAATTTTTGTTAATAATAATATTGTTGAGAATGTAGCAGATTTATTGAAAATATAGAAACCAATAAATTTAAGTCAGATTCCTCATCATGAATTAAATGGACTCAGCATAGCTATTTCACTGCTAGGCAATGAAACCCATTTATGAATCTGCAAACATACAAGAAGCAATTTACACTGTAGGCAAAAAATATATATCCTTTGTAGGAAGAAAAATAATAAGTCAAAAAATAAGAAAGATTAAATCCTAAAGTTAAAATCTAAAAGATATCTGACACTTCCATCCCAAGACACTTATATTAAAATATTCTTTAATATATAATAAATCTATAAATTAAAAAGAAATATAAATATAGTAAGTTTTATCATTTGTATCAAGGCCTCATTGCATTATATATATATATGGCTGCAGAAAGGAGTTTGCCATTAACTGAAAGGAGACCCTTTGATTCCTCTTGGAGGCCTTAAAGGAACCGAGCAGGGCAAATTCCTAATATCCACTCCATACGTTCTTGTCATTGCAGCTGTTATTACTATATGTTTATTCATATAGTATACGAACATGGATGGGCTGCTCACCAACACGCATTAGCCAGCGTGGTGAGTTTATTGGCTTTTTACCTCTGAGTTTAAGATCAAGAAACACCATGGTCTTTCTTCTCAGTGCCTGATAAGGCAGAATGAATGCTTGTGTAAATGATAAAGATTTTTCCCAATTATACAATTATGACAGACAAAAATAAAGCATGGCCCTTAATCCCAGGAGTCTGTAAAGTCACCAACCAAGGCAGCGGTTGGTGGCCGAAGGCGGAGGGTGCTAAGAATATCCTGGAGGCGGACCCAGGCTGCCATTTGATGACGACTTTTTATTTAGGTACTTACAACTGCAGATCACTTTCAAGTGAAGGAAGATTGCAAGAATTAGAAGAAGAACTCTCTTATATTAAATGGGATATTATTGGACTTTGTGAAGTTAGAAGAAAAGGTGAAGAGACAATTGATTTAAAAAGTGGACATATGCTCTATTATAAAGGCACAAATATTGGAAATACAAGTGGAGTAGGATTCATTATAAATAAAAAGTGGAAGAACAATATTGTGGAGATTGATGGTGTATCAGACAGAGTGGGAAGATTAGTTATACAACTTAATAGCAGATATCAAATGCAGATAATTCAGGTTTATGCCCCAACAAGTTCTCACAGTGATGAAGTAGTAGAAGATTTTTATATGGATGTACAAAAGGCTTTTGATCAGAGTAAACAACATTTTAAAATTGTTATGGGAGATTTTAATGCTAGAATTGGTAAACAAATGAAAGATGAAAGTGTTGTAGGTAATTTTGGTTATGGTAATAGAAATGAGAGAGGACATAGACTTGTGGAGTTTGCAGAGAAGGAAAAACTTTATATTATGAATTCTTTTTTTGAGAAAAATGTTAAAAGGAAATGGACATGGAAGCATCCAAATGAAGGTACAGCAGAATTGGATTATATTTTGATTAACAGGAAATACATATTTCAAGATTGTAATGTTCTTAATAAATTTAACACAGGAAGTGATCATCGATTAGTAAGGGGTAAGATACATGTTAATGTAAAACTAGAGAGACAAAAATTATTAAGAAAAACTATATTTACAGTTGATATTCCTAATCTTCAGAAACATTCTAATGAATTTAAATTAGAACTTACAAATCGGTTTCAAGTATTAGTAGATTTTGAACATGATTCAGATTTGAATGAAATTAATATGAAAATAACTGATACACTTTTAAAAACTGCAACAAAGATAGCTGGTAGAAAAAAGCAGCAATTGACTAATAAAATTTCTACTGAGACTAGAGAACTTATGAAGAAAAGAAGGAATATGAAGAGATATAAGCGTCGTGCATTAAAAAGAATTGAATATCTCGAATTTTGTAAAATGGTGCGGAAAAGAGTTGAAAATGATATAAGAAAGTATAACTGTGAACTAGCAAGAAAAGCTGTAGAAGAAAATAAAAGTCTTAAGAATGTAAAACAACATTTTGGTATTGGTAGGAAATTTATATCTGCAATAAGGAAAAAAGATGGAATTATTACTAAAAGAGGGATGACATTATGAAATTGGTAGAAGATTTTTATCAAGAATTATATAGTAATAAAGAACAAGTACCTCCTATATCTATTACATCTTCTGAATTGCCCAGAATTTTAAATGAAGAAGTGAGAAATGCAATTAAATGTATGAAAAAAGGAAAGGCTCCAGGTAATGATGGAATTATAATTGATATATTAAAAGAAGCAGGTGAAGAAACAGAAAAAATATTAGCAAAGTTATATACCAAATGTCTAAATGATAAAGATGTACCGGATGATTGGAAGAATGCAGTAATAATATTAATATTTAAAAAAGGTGATAAAGAAGATATTAGAAATTACAGACCTATCAGCCTTTTATCAGTTTTATATAAAATTTTTACCAAGATAATTACAACTCGTCTACAGAGAACCTTGGATTTTCACCAACCAAGAGAACAAGCTGGATTTAAAAGTGGTTTTAGTACAGTAGATCATATTCAAGTATTGAGAGAAGTTATAGAAAGGACAAATGAATATGAGTTGTCATTATGTTTTGGATTTGTAGATTATGAAAAGGCATTTGATTCTATAAACATTTCTTCAGTGATTAAAGCATTGGATCATCAAGGTATAGATCCAGGATATTGTCATATTTTAAAGAATATTTATAAAAATGCAACAGCAACAATTAGATTACATAATGATACTGGGAAAGTCAACATTGAGAAAGGTGTAAGACAAGGTGACTCCATATCTCCAAAACTTTTTACAGCAGTGCTGCAAGAAGTATTTTGTGGATTAAAATGGGAAACTAAAGAAGTGAAAGTAAATGGAGATTATTTAAGTCATTTAGATTTCGCAGATGATGTAGTTGTTTTTGCAAATAATGCTTCCGAGCTGCAGGAAATGTTGCAGGAGTTATCAGATGAAAGTAGGAAAGTAGGACTAAAGATAAATGTTAAAAAGACTAAAGTAATGTTTAATCGATTTGCTCCAAATATGAAAATAAAGATTGATTATGATGAATTAGAAGAAGTTAAGAGTTACAAATACCTTGGTCAGATTATTAATACAGATGGAAACATAATGGAGGAAATTAATCATAGAATTAAACTTGGTTGGAGTGCTTTTGGTAGAAATAACTTGATATTAAAAGGAAATATGCCTATGTGTTTGAAAAGAAAGGTTTTTAACAAATGTGTTTTACCAGTTCTTACTTATGGATCTGAGACTTGGACACTTAATAGAAGATCAATACAGAGACTTCAGACCACTCAAAGAAGTATGGAGAGATGTATGTTGGGAGTAACAAGAAGAGATCGAAAACGCAATGTATGGGTAAGAGAACAAACAGGTGTTACTGACCTCATTGAAAAAATTAAAAGATTGAAGTGGAGTTGGGCTGGACATATTGCTAGAAGAGATGATAATAGATGGACAATTGAAATTTTAAACTGGATTCCAAGAGATTGTAAAAGACCCAGAAGGAGACCACATGTAAGATGGATGGATGAAATAAGAAAATGTGTAGGGGTGATGTGGAGAAGAGAAGCTAAAGATCGGAGAAGATGTATTAAACTTGGAGAGACCTTCATCCTGCAGTGGATTGATAATGGTTGATAATAATGATGATGATGATATATATATATTATAATGGGATGGTCCTTTTCAGGCCTTGAAGAAGTCGCATCTAACTATAGTCAGACTTAGGGTCTTCTTAAAGAATGCCATGGATGAAATAGTGTATACTATAATCCAATCCACTCTTCTATTAAAATACTCATTACTCTCGGAATTTGAGCTCAGGGCAGAAATCGCAATTGACTCTCTTCAGGCATTTCCACAAATATTCCATAGTAATGATAAATTTAGTATAAACTATATATAACTTCTTTATAAATATTCAAATATTATGTTGATTTAACATTTATATGCATGAGTATGTATATTTATGATTGTTGGTTTTATAAAATGACTAAATAAAATAAACAAATGAGACCTATTTAATTTTAAAATCAAGTTTTACACATTTATTAATTAGTAATTGAAACAAAAATATTATCATGTAAACAATAAAAAAATATATTAAAATTTTAAACTATAACCTGTGTGTGTGTGTATATATATATATATATATATATATATATATATATATATATATAATAAACTATTTACATATCTATAAATTCAAAATCATGTGTACAATAAAAAATAATATTATATATAATAAATCTATGTATAGTGTCATTAAAATAATTCTATGCATGTTATATGTTTGTACAAGATATTATCCATTCACAATAAACTTATGTCCAAATTGAAATGATTTAAAATTTTTACCTTAGTCAACTGTCGCTTTGATCAATACATATATAAACATCAACACCTAAATTTTATTAAAATAAATAATAATAAAAGTGTTTAACTTGTTAGTTCTTTACTTATCCTATTAAGATCAATTTAATAAATGAAGTAATTTTTCAATGTAAATAATAATTATCCACAAAAGAAATAAAGTTTAAGAGTTAATAAATTACACAACGATATATTCCATGACAAGAAAGACTAATGGTTTTACGTTCCTCCTTAGATAAAATAAAACGATCATGAATATTGAAAGACAAAGTTCATGGGTGAACATCATTCAAAGAGGCAATCCAAAATTCATTTCTTTTAGATATTTTACGTAGTAAATAATTAACATCTTCTGTAAAATACTCTATTATTAAGGCAGGTTTTTATTAGAAATTATGATGATTATATTTTAAGCATTAAGTAGGAATAAATTTACAACTTTAGATTTTAAACATCAGCAGAAATCCTTGACATTAATTGTCCAGCCAGAAAACATTTTCATAAATTTTTGACTTTTTAAACAGATAGTTTGAATAATCATTTCAAAGAAGCTGCATTCTCTTAAAACTTTGACAATTTAAATTATTTTTTTTAGTTCTTTATAAATATTAAAAATGATTTCTTATAAAGAACATACAATAAAGTTCATAAGTAAATTAATTATTTTCTTAACAGTGCATTTTCTTCTTTGTTTTTAAATGTTTTCTAAATTCGAACACATTTAAATTTACCAATGTAGTTAGTTATTGCTTCGATAACTAAACAGAAAATTATTTTATAACAATTTCAGTTCATTTTTATATTTCTGAAAACATATCACATAAATGCTCACACTCTTTATTGTTTAAATGTACTTACAATTTGTGATGAACTCCAAACATTTATTTCCTTTGTTACAATAATAAAATGCAATGTTGACTTAAGGCTTTGTTAATGTCAAGTTCTGGTTAGTAAAAATACCATTAGTTGGAAACATTTATTTATGTGTGCATATAAATGAATTAAAATAATTCATTTTTTAAGAATTATTCTTTTAATATTTAATTAGTTTACATATATATACATATGATATGATATGAAAAGCTAAGTGCATGTTATTTATATCTTTTGTCGATTTGATATAGGCACAATTAAATTCATAAACAAACATAAATTGTTTTAGGTGAGGCTCATATGGTAGCCTCACAATATATATGTATATAAAATACATATTTTGCGGGTTCATCCGTGTTAAAAACTTTTAATATCAATATACTTACGTTTCGACTTGGTCACACAAGCCATCCACAATATATATATTGTAACAGGATGGGGTAGGTGAGATAAGTGGTAGTGAAGTTGAGAAGTGGAAGGAAAGTAAAAGATGAATCTGAGGTGATGGAAAATCATCATCACACCCAGTCCATTTTAAATATCAATAATTTAAAAAAGTATATAAGTTATGAGATATTTAATCATAAAATGAGATTAGAGAATCTCTGAGAAAATTGAGAGATCAAAAGCTAACTCAAAAGAGTAATTAAAGCTTAATTATTATCAACCAGCATTATAAAGTAAATATCAGTATAAGTAAATACTAGACAGAAATAACCATCCATCATCATCATTGATGGGAATAAACAAATCAGTACAATATATCAACACAGAAAATTAACAGTCAATCTGGTGACTGGATTGGAAATGGGTCTTCTGTAGACCAGGCTAACCATTGAGCCTTTGCCAGCTTGCTTAGTGCCCATCCATTAAAAATACACAGTAATCAAAAATTGAAACGATAATGCTGGGACATTTAAAACATGCTGATCATCATCAATGCTCTGGCCACTAAAGTATGTACTGGCCAACTATAAACTTAATTTTTAATAAGACTAAAGTAAAATAAAAGATAGTGCACGGGCTTTAAAGAGTATCCTCTTTTGCACCAACCAGGATGATGATCATCTCTGGATGCCCAAAGCACTAAACACATCCCCATTTATCCGTGTCCGAAATCTAGCTCAGAGAACATAAAGCTCTATTATTGTATGTGAACAAGAGATGATGGAATACCATTTTTAACAATTAAATATAAGGTTATTAATAACAAAAAAAATGAATAAGGTCTTATAAGGGTTCTGATACAATAATACAGTCATCACTCTGTAATTTATAAGATTACTACAAATTTCAAGTTTTCACATTAATTCACATAACTCCTATTCAAAATTTAAATTATTACATTGATTTACAAAATTAAAATTTACAATCCAAGTTATTACTATGGTTTATATATATAGGCGCACAGACGCGCGATTTATAATACACAATTAATCTATTTCAATTGACATTCAATAACAACAAAAAATGATTAAAATTGACAACATACGCACATATACATGTGTGTGCGTGCGTGAAATAACCTATTTGACTTGCTGCAAAATAATTATCCAAATCTTAAATTATATATAAATATAATAAATGATTAAAGTTTCAGTTAAATGAAATACATTTACATAGTAGGTTTACTGAAACGCATATATATATATATATATCTAATTTGCACAGACGTGCGATATATTATTTTATCTACATAACATTAGTATTTATCACAATAAAATTATTACAGATTATTCTCGCAATTACATTCTCTTTGCTGAACAGTCTTTTTCTTGAAACAAGTACTATCAAATTTTTGACAGATGATTGTTGATTGATTTAAAATGTCTTTTTTTTTTTTTTTAATAAACGAAATATATAATCGTTTTATAGAATTAAGAAAATATAAATTTCAAAATGTCTTTCTGCTTGATTAGTTAATGCTGATGAAATAGGCAAGGTGAGAGAGGAAAAGTGAATACGTGAAGTGCAGCTCTTCATGCCATGATAAGTAGATAGTCAAGCATGGACCAAGTACACAATGCCCCATGATGTCTCGAGAAAATATCTCATTTTTAAGCACTGCCCCTCTAAGAAATAGTATCCAGAAAAAAAATATCAGGCACTGAGCCAGCCCTGCTCATCTCTTGTGAGTCTTAGGGGCTTTAGAAAAGGTCTATTCATGAGACCAAGGCCTATTCATGAGGCCTACATATACACTGTTGGACTACCCTGGGAGCTCAATATCTAGGTCTAGACAGTGCCGAGCATATACTGCGGAGCACCATACTCACATTGCATGCACACAGCCCTGCTCAACCATACACCCACCATAAACATAAAAAGTACAAATTCATGCATCACTTTCAAAATGTAATTTTACTAAAGAAATTATTTAAAAGTTTGTTATCATATATAACCTTACTCACCACAGCTGTATATATTTTTATCTGTTCTTCTCTGCCTTTAGATAGTTATCATATATATAATTATTTGTTTAGCAAGCTGGTTCTTTTGGTCCATTAGAAAAATATAATCCGTGTTTATTGTCATCATCAGATAAAAATATGCAATCCATGTAAAATCTTGATTTGTAGTTGGTCTCTGCTCTATCTAGGATTAATCCAGGCAATCAGCTGTCTTGGTTTGATAGAATTTTAGGCAAGCAACCATCCTCCATGTTTAAGGCTATGAATTTCTACAGAAAGAAGTTGGTCACTTTCTCTAGGTGAATTTCAAACTCCTGCGAAGGAAATATTGGCAGCTCCCCAATCTAATGTTCTGCCAACTATATGTTCAGCTAAAACCAACTGCTGTCCTTCATCAAGTTGCAACAAAATATTGTAACCAACTCTGCAGCTGACCTGTTCTCTTCAAAAATCACTAACCAGACTAACTGATATTTTTTTAATCAGTCTTTTAAAAACTCATCTGAGGTGTTAACAACACTTTGATTAAAAACAGAGTTTTTATTTTTAGTTCTCTAATCCCTTTAAAACATGTACATGTTTTTATTTAGACAATAAACATTTACAAATTAATTAAAGATTTCAAAAATAGACATTTTTTTTTTTCAAAATTATCAAAAAAACAAGCTTATATTTAAATTTCAAAATCAGAATTACAAATAATGTTTTTTATCAGGCCTTTTAAAAGTTTAATTTATAAAACAATATTTTAAATCAGAGTTATTATTTAACCCTTTACATATTATGATTTTGTTTTAGAAAATATAGAAAAATATTTACAAAAATTTATTCTGTGTTTATTTCTACTTTTCCTTTATTTTCCATATATATACGCACACACACTATATTATTATGGGTGTACCATGTAACCCAACCGGTTACAATATATATATATTAAGAGACAATTTTTTTATGGCTAAAATTAGGGAAGTAATAAAGGGAACATTTACTACTAGGAGGTTAAGATCATTTTATTTAGGATAATAAATTTATTTGGTATTAGTTGGTTAGGTGTACTGTGGTGTTAAGTGACACTGCAATACCTATCAAAAACTCTCAAAAAAGCATGCAAGTGATAAATTTCTATCCAAAATGTCTAACATTGATGTAAAATTTAAATGCTTGAGGCAACATGAAGAAATATGTAATATCACTCTAAAATACAAATTACAAAAACAGAAATTACTGAAAAACATAAACACAACCCCCATCCCCACAAATCGATCAAAAATAGGTAAAATTCAAATTACAAAAACAAGAAATCAAAGAAATTGTTCTGAAATATAAATTCCCAAAACAAAAATCACTGATATACATAAAACACCCCCCCCCACATGAAGAAATCACTCAAAAATAAGTAAAATACAAATTACAAAAACAAAAAACTCATGAATGCTCTTTTCAAATGCTTATGAAATAAAACAAAATGATAATTAAAAAAATGGCACATGGTGGGAATAGAAAAAATTTCCTCTGACTTTCAACACTATCTCGTGGAGTATCAAGAAACAAAAAACCTAATTAACCTACTTTTCAAAAGTATAATACTAAATTTTATCAATATTTAAAAAATAAGACTTTCAACAGTAGTTTTGAATCTGTATATATTCCTTTATGATGAAACTAGGGAAGAGAAAACATATTTCATTATCAAATTAAGAGATACAATAATAATTCACAAACCTTAATAACAAACTAATATGTATTAAGTAATTAAATATAGATAACAATGAGGGCATAGTGATCTGTTGTTACTCTTAGAATAGATTTCAAAGCAGCAATTTATATCAGCTAAAAAGCAATGAGAACATTACACCAGAGAGCTTCTAATTGTCTTTGCCAAAAAATTATTAAATTAATTATTGTCGTCTTTTAAATTATGGCATATCATAACATATGAATTTAAAGTTGTAATTATAAATTTATTAAATGCACATTGATTATGTAAGTAATATTTACTGAGGCTGTAACCTCGAGAATATGCATGTAAAATGCGATAGTAGGGACCTCTACAGGTGTTTAACCACAAGCTTACACTATGGAAAAAAAGAGGATAACCCTTCTTTACTTCAATCTACTTTCTATTTAAATAGGTGAAGCTGAAGCAGTTAGATCTGTGAGCATGAAGCTATTCAATACTTCACTGATTAAGTCCACATTTGTTATTACACATTAATAATCGCAAAATCTTTAGATTTATAATGAGTCAATGGAAAGATTTTATAGTTAGAAATCTATTACAGTAATTTAAAGTTATAATTATGAATTTAAAAATGAAATAAAATAATTAGATTAGAAAATAGGCATGGCCAAAGATTATAAAAAAGTTAAAATAATAAGATACAGTTTCAGGAAAAATTATTAACAAGTTACATTTATAAGCAAGACTGTTACAGTTACCATTTAGAGATTTTATTTTAATAAGAATTTTAAGTAATTGAGAATTTATAATTTAATGAACGCTCATTATAACTAGCTTAATTTAAATATAAGTTGTTTAAATATATTTATAGAGCTCTGTGGTGAAGAAATATTATCAATTTTCTTCCAGGCTGAATTGTCTGCCATTTGTAGTAGGTGGTTGAAATCAATCCTGGTGAAAACAATTTTGGACATTCCTAGATCTCTCCGTTAGTGACCAAATATGGGGTTTATATAGTAAATTTTAGCCATCTATTGCATTTGCTTTCAAGCTAGGTTTGCAGCAAAGTTAACTTTCTATTGATCACATTTTCTTTCATTTAAAGATTGTTATTTTTAAAATTAAAAATTAACATTTAACCCACACACAATTTTAAAATGTAGAAACTGATAAATAGTTGCATAAACATTTTGTTATATATGTATGAGATTCTTAGAAAGATTAAAGATAAATTCAATTGCACTGCAAAATAATTAAATCTATTACAGGTCACAGTTTGTACTTGCTCTAAATAATTTTGCAGAACTCGGACCACATGACAGATTGGAACATACTATATCACATCCACTATAGGTAAATCAATTTGTAAGTTTTTAAAATCAACAAGATACTTTTTTAGATTATCACTGAATAAAAAGTAAAAAGAAAATAACAGCATTTTTAAAAAAAAGTAAAATACATTTTTTCATTTTAAGTTATAAACCAAATAATATATATATTGTACTGGGTCAAACTGCTGAAACCACTTACTTATATGTATATATATAAGTTTTGGCCGGTTTCAAACTCCTTCGTAATACATTTATAATCTTATAAATGTTATGTGAATGAACCGGCACGTTCGAGCAAAATGGGAGATCTTATTGATAGCTTTAACTATCAACAATGGCCCAACTCGGCTGCTAGATTCAAACCCTACTATTGAAATACTTTACTTGTTTTGGGATGAACCCCGGGGCACCATCTAGTCTTATGACTAACGTATTCGGGCAGTAGGCTCATAATCCAGCGCTCAAAACATTCCCTAAAACTAGCTCAGTCTAATTTTAATTCAATAACAAAATTATACAAAATTAGTGATGGAAAGAATTAATAAAAAGGTTGGTAAAAAGAATTGACCGACAAATAAAGTTTAAGTTTGAAGACATTTTATTTTAATTAACATTAATTAAATTTAAAGATAATTTATTACCCAACATTAATTGACTAAATTTAAACATCTTTATAAATCTAATTTAACACACGCACATTTTTAAAGTAACACATTATAACACATATCTGTGAAAAACATAAATAATATGTGACATCATTAAATTATCTCACATTCACACACACGCATATCAATAGTTCATTTTATGCATGCTTAAGAGTTCAAATTACTTTACACGGTAGGATTAACGAATTACAGTGGTGGCTACTACGTATAAATGATAAATAAATGTTTACCTAGGATTTTTGGAATGTGGATATTGCTTGTTGTTGGCTGCTTCTGCTGCTTCTGATGGATTATATCTAACCAGTTAGATTTGGATGTTTCTTGAAGAGATTTTGTGCGAATCCATTGGTCTTATTCTTGAAGACAGTTGAACGTTTGACGGAGGATTTCTGAGTTGTTATGCAGACATTATTTCTCAGGCAGGTTTTGATGATCTTGTTGGACTAAAAAGGCTGAAGCATGAGCATATATTTCCAAAAGTTGCTCAACAATGCATTTTTGTTTCTGGATACATAATAGAAATGCACTGTTATCTCAACTGAAACCAGACTGTCACTGCAAACTAGACTGAAACAACTCTCTCAATTCATTGTCTGATTAAAAAAAAGTCTATTTATACCTGCAATGTGTTGTCCATGTAATATCTTCCGGCAAATACCTGTTGTTGAATTCCATTGGTAATTAATCCTATGACAAAGTGTTTTTGACGATTGTTTAATTAGTAGTAACTTTCATAAATGTATTGTTTTTTTATATCTTTAATTAGTAGCCCTCCGCTGGTGTGGTTTTTTTAAAATCTTTATTTAGCTTAATAGCCATCGCTGTTTTTCCAAATATAATTTCTTTTTTAACTTTCATTTAAATATATATATATTTTTAATATTATTCTAACACGCATACATTTATTTACACTCACACGCACATATATAATTTATTATAATAAGCTTGAGTGAAAAAAGATTTATATTTTTTTTAAAATTTTAAATTACTTATTTTTATGAATATTAATTTAGAAAAACTTTATTTTCTTTTATAACAGATTTAGTTTGACTTTAAGAAAAACCCCTTCCCACTTTTAATGTTTTATTTCAAACTCTTTTACGAAAGATTTTTTTATTTATTTAAATAATTTTTTTAGACAAAATTATTTTATATACATGTGCCAAATTGGCCTTGGCACATTACACCCCCCTCCGTTTTAGAGTAAAATGCATCATTTTTGACCATTTTATCTCTTGCAATTTTAATTCTTGACTCTAAAGATTTATTAATTTATTAGTTTTCTAAGTTAGCTTTTTAATATCTTTTACTTAACATACAAAGAGCAATCTATTTTGACTATCCTTTCCTTCTATCTATGCCGAATACATTGCTCACAATGATCTAAATCATGGATAATGACCACCGGGACAAACTAATTTTGTGGCACAGTGATCTTTTGGAAACGATGCGGAAGCAGATTCGCTGACTTACACCAACTTACACGTGTATAAAATCGGAACTTCATTTTCCAGTTCTCTTGATTAGACTTGGAAAAAGAAAGGGTCGCTGCAAAATGGCAGGAATTTTCAACTGTCCATTTACGACTTACGCTTTGGAAAGAGGAATGATCCCTGACAAGTCCATTACGGGTACTAAAACTTATCCAGTCGGCAGCTTTAAATGTATCTTTAGCTAAATTTATTTCTATACTACCCTCATTCTCTTTTGCTCTAGATAATTCCTACACATGAGTATATGTGCAGCATAGTTCTACACCTACTAATATTCTAGATATCGAGTTATTACTGGACTTGCTTCCAGGGAATCTATAATAAATAAATCCATTTTTGCACACATCATGAGGTGCAGCAGTGCCAAGAAAATAATCTAAAAGGATATCTGGATAAATACATTTAAGATACGCATCATGAGGTATCGCATTTACTGAATATTACCAGTGTATGTGTGCGTATATACACATGTATACTTACACACTCTTAATACACCTTAGATTGACTTTATATTTTTATTACTAATCTTACATTATTTTTAAATTCATATGAACATTATTCTAACATTTGTATTAATCTAATCTCACAATATTATTCTAAACTACCACGGACATCAGTTTTCATATTTATTCATATTAATCTAATCTCGAATATTATTTTCAACCCTTACTCAACTTTTTTATCTATGTGTGTGTATTCAGAAAAACTATTTTACTTTATTATGATTCATTATTTACTCAACTTTTATTAACTTGCGTATATTCAAAAACAACTTACTTTACTATGATTCATTATTACACTGATATATATATATATATATATATATATATATATATATATATATATATATATATATATATATATATATATATATGACTTGACTTTAAATCATTTATTTACTTCCTTTTATTACCATGCATGTATTCAAAAAAAAAATCTATTAGTTTATCACGAGTCACTTTTTATTATTATTTACTACAGATATATTTACGCTTATTTATTTAACTTGAGTTTATTGATTTTATTCTAACTATTTGACCTACTTATTTATTCACGAACATTTTTCTTAATTAATATGTGCGTTGATCACTTTTCCTAAGTATTGACCACTTCAAATTCTTAATTTTCTAGAGTGCATTTTTAGTTTTTATTTTCATCATTAGGTAATAAATGTAATGTTAAGAGAAGTAGGCAGCAAAGTATAAGGCAATTCAACACACAGATAGATTTTGTGCTGATTTAAACCAACTTTTAATTTTTTGCGGAAGTCGTGACTACAGCATGGGCAACTGGGACTTTAAGATTGCGAATGGCAGGACTATCTCTACTGCACATTCGACTTACTACAATATTTATTTTATTTGGTTACTGGGAATTTTTCCTCCAGATTTATTAATTTTGATATGCCAGGACTTTTCTACTGGCGCATCATCATCAGTATTATTTATTCTTTGCACTACCCATCTGTAGAACAAAGTCACCACAAGAAAAGATTTAATCCAACAAAAGTCAGGCATGAAATTTATCTTTTCCCAAATACTCGCACACACCTCAATCCTAATTTAATATACTTTTTTTTTTTTTAATTTTATTTGATAATGTTTTATTTTCATTAATACTTTCATTATACACTTATTTATTTCATTTTTATTTTTAAAGCGTTATTTTTACTCTCCCCCTTTTTTTTTTTTAAAAAAAAAACATTTTCATTTTGGTTGTCTATTTTGATTTTACACATTTATTTTGTTTGCATCACGCTCCGCTATGTTCTAGACTTATGAGCTGGGATATCAATATAATCGATAAGACATAATCGGGGTTTTTGACATAAATTGTTTTATAGATGCTTTGACATTTTAAACTCTAAGATTGTTATTTTATTTTACTAAGACTAACTTTAATCATTTTTCATTATTCAAACTAACTTTGATTCTCATTTTTACATTTGTTTAAAAAAAAAAAAAACCTATCGGTTATTTTTATTTCATTAAACTTTGTTAAACATTTTCCATTATTCCAAGTCCATGGTCATTAATAACTAAGTCAAGCCGGCGAATCCATCAGATTACATATTTTTAATTTTTGTCTGGTGGTTCTTTATTATTCAGCTCTCCAAATAACTTTAGTGACCTGGTGTTAAACGTTCTTTTTTCTATATTACCTTTGGCTATCACAAAAGCCTTGAAGTCAGTTTGATGGACTATACTATATGGGCTTTTGTAAATCATCTGAATTTTTTTATAAATATATTTCTGAGGATGACTCATGGAGTTATTTGTAACATGCATGTTCACACTCAGCTGATCTGGCTTTTTTATTTCAGTTTGTGGGAAATTTTGACTACGATTTATTTGATTTACTTTTACAGTTAAATTTGTAACTTCAGATTTTATTTCTTCAATTATTTTTCTATCTTCTATCTTATTTTTTCCTATTGCTTGGTAAGCAGTCTCTATTTTAATCTCTACTTGTGTTTTAATTTCTTCTATTTTTCCCTAATTTCTTCTTTTATTTTATTTTGGCCCATTTCGATCTGGTCCTTTAACTTTTCAAGCATTTCAGCTTGCCCTTCCAATTTACTCTTCATTTCATTATTTTGGTTTTTAAGCTCTTCAGCTATTTTTTTATATTCTTCTGCTGTTTCTTTTTGTTTTTCGAACATGCAAGTTAATAAAGCTATGATTTCCCTTTTTCCCTTGTCGGGAATATTTTCTATATTTTTACCTTGAGCCTCCATTTTGGATTTATTTCTTATCATTTATAATTTTAAAACTTTTTATCTATCTTTTTAATACCATATTTTATTTTAATAAGTTTACTAATTTCTATTTTATTTATTTCTTTCTAAACTGGAAATACATGCTGACTCCACCCCTCCTTTGTCCATTTATCACTACCTGATCTTAATGCTTAACTCAGCCTTAACATCCAACTGTCTCTGATTTAACATAATGATTTATTTTAGATAACGTAAATAGCACAAATCTCTTTTCATTTAAAGAAAACAAAGTTTTCGGTCAATTTTTTTTTTTAAAAATAAATAAATAAATAAAACGCTTTAACATACATAATTTAGCTTTTGTATAGAAAATTTTTTTTAAACAAGAAACAAAGTATTTATTTACTATTGTTTCTTAGGTCCAGCCCCAAACATTGGGAAAGCCATTTATCTACCAGGTTGAACCGCTGAAACCACTTACTTATACGTATATATAAGTTTTGGACAGTTTCAAACTCCTTTGTAATACATTTATAATCTTATAAATGTTACGTGAATGAACCGGTACTTTCGAGCAAAATGGGAGATCTTATTGATAGCTTTAACTATCAAAAAGGCCCACCTTGGCTGCTAGATTCAAACCCCTACTATCCAAATACTTTATTTGTTTCGGGGTAAACCCCGGGGCACCATTAGTCTTATGACTAATGTATTCGGGTAGTAGGCTCATAATCTAACGCTCGAAACATTCCCTAAAACTAGCTCAGTCTAATTTTAATTCAATAACAAAATTATACAAAATTAGTGGTGGAAAAAATTAATAAAAAGGTTGGTAAAAAGAATTGACTGACAAATAAAGTTTAAGTTTGAAGACATTTTATTTTAATTAACATTAATTAAGTTTAAAGATAATTTATTACCCAACATTAATTGACTAAATTTAAACATCTTTATAAATCTAATTTAAGACACGCACATTTTTAAAGTAACACATTATAACACATATCTGGTGAAAAGCATAAATAATATGTGACATCATTAAATTATCTCACATTCACACACATGCATATCAATAGTTCGTTTTATGCATGCTTAAGAGTTCAAATTACTTTACACGGTAGGATTAACGAATTACAGCGGTGGCTACTATGTATAAATGATAATAAATAAATGTTTACCTAGGATTTTTGGAATGTGGATATTGCTTGTTGTTGGCTGCCTTTGCTGCTTCTGATGGATTATATCTAACCGGTTAGATTTGGACGTTTCTTGAAGAGATTTTGTGCGAATCCATTGGTCTTATTCTTGAAGACAGTTGAACGTTTGATGGAGGAGTTCTGAGTTGTTATGCAGACATTATTTCTCAGGCAGGTTTTGATGATCTTGTTGGATTAAAAAGGCTGAAGCACAAGCGTATATCTCCAAAAGCTGCTCAACAATGCATTTTTGTTTCTGGATACATAATACAAATGCACTGTTATCTCAACTGAAACCAGACTGTCACTGCAAACTAGACTGAAAAAACTCTCTCAATTCATTGTCCGATATAAAAAAAGTCTATTTATACCTGCAACGTGTTGTCCATGTAATATCCTCTGGCAAATATCTGTTGTCGAATTCCATTGGTAATTAATCCTATGACATGTTTTTGACGATTGTTTAATTAGTAGTAGTTTTCATAAATGTATTGTTTTTTTATATCTTTAATTAGTAGCCCACCGCTGGTGTGGTTTTTTTTAAATCTCTATTTAACTTAATAGCCATCGCTGTGTTTTCCAAATATAATTTCTTTTTTAACTTTCATTTACATATATTTTTTTTAATATTATTCTAACACACATACATTTATTTACACTCGCACGCACATATATAATTTATTATAATAAGCTTGAGTGAAAAAAGATTTAAATTTTTTTTAAATTTTAAATTACTTATTTTTACAAATATTAATTTAGAAAAACTTTACTTTCTTTTATAACACTTTTAGTTTCACTTTAAGAAAACCCCCTTACCACTTTTAATGTTTTATTTCAAACTCTTTTACGAAAGATTTTTTTTTTTATTTAAATAATTTTTTTAGACAAAATTATTTTATATACATGTGCCAAATTGGCCTTAGCACATATATATATATATGGATTTTGTCAAAATATGAAAATAAAGATTGATTATGATGAGTTAAAAGTTAACAACTACAAATACCTTGGTCAGATTATTAATACAGATGGAAAGAAAAAGGACAAAATTATTCACAGAATTAAACTTGGTTGGAATGCTTTTGGTAAAAATAACTTTATACTAAAAGGAAATATGCCTATGTGTTTGAAAAGAAAGGTTTTTAATTAATGTGTTTTACTTGTTCTTACTTATGATCAGAGACTTGGACACTTAATAGAAGAGCAATACAGAGATTTCAGACCACTCAAAAAAGTATGGAGAGATACATGTTAGGAGTAACAAGAAGTAAACGAAGACACAGTATATGGGTAAAAGAAAAACAGGTGTTACTGACTTCATTGAAGAAATTAAAAGACTGAAGTGGAGTTGGGCTGGACATATTGCTAGAATAGATGATAATAGATGGAAATTGAAATCTTGATTGGATTCCAAGAGATTGTAAAAGATCCAAAAAGAGACCACATGTGAGATGGATGGATGAATTATGCAAGGGTGATGTGGAGAAGTGAACCTATACATTTGAGAAGATGGGTTCAACATGGAGAAACCTTCATCCTACAGTGGATGGATAATGGTTGATGATGTTTTCAGCCTAGTTTACAAAAATGATAATAATTTTAGCTAATTTATTAAATATTATTTAGTTTTTATATAAATTATGCTATATTCATAAAGCAATGCTTCTTAATATGTGCGGTTGTACATATAAATATTACAAATAATATTTAATAAATTAGCTAAAATTAATATCATTTTTGTAAACTAGGCTGAAATCATCATTATTATAAACTATTATCAATTCACTGCTGGATGAAGGTTTCTCCAAGTTCAATCAATCTTCTCTGATCTTTAGTTTCTCTCCTCTACATCACCCCTGGTCACTTTCTTATTTCAGCCATCCATCTCACATGTAGTCTCTTTCTGGGTCATTCAAATCTCTTAGAATCCAGTTTAAGATTTTAATTGTCCATCTATTATTATCTCTTCTAGTAATATATCCAGCCCAACTCCACTTCAGTCTTTTAATTTTTTTAATGAGGTCATTAATACCTATTTGTTCTCTTACCCATATATTGTGTTTTCGATCTTTTCTTGTTACTCCTAACATGCATCTCTCCATACTTCTTTGAGTGGTCTGAGGTCTCTGTATTGCTCTTGTATTAAGTGTCCAAATCTCAGATCCATAAGTAAGAACTGGTAAAACACATTTATTAAAAATCTTTTTCAAACACATAGGCATATTTCCTGTTAGTATCAAGTTATTTCTATCAAAAGTACTCCAATCAAATTTAATTCCATGATTAATTTTAACTATTATTTTTCCATCTGTACTAATAATCTGACCAAGGTATTTGTAATTGTTAACTTCTAACTCTTCATAATCAATCTTTATTTTCATATTTTGAAAAAATCCATTGGATCATCAAGGTATAGATCCAGCATATTGTCATATTTTAAAGAATATTTATAAAAATGCAGCAGCAACAATTAGATTACATAATACTAGGAAAGTCAATATTGAAAAGAGTGTAAGACCCAATATCTTCAAAACTTTTTTACAGTATTGCTGCAAGAAGTATTTTGTGGGTTAAAAATGGGTAGCTAAAGGAGTGAAAGTAAATGGAGATTAATTAAGTCATTTAGATTTTGCAGATGATGTAGTTGTTCTTGCAAATAATGCTTTAAAGCTGCAGGAAATGTTGCAAAAGACATCCTATGAAAGTAGGAAAGTAGGACTAAAGATGAATGTTAAAAAGACTAATGTAATGTTTAATGGATTTTCTCAAAATATGAAAATAAACATTGTTTATGGTGAGTTAGAAGAAGTTAACAGTTACAAATACCTTGGTCAGATTATTAATACAGATGGAAACATAATGGAAACATAATATATAGAAATAACTTCATACTAAAAGGAAATATGCCTATGTGTTTGAAAAGGGAGGTTTTTAATAAATGTGTTTTACCAGTTATTACTTATATATCTGAGAATTGGACACTTAATAGAAGAGCAATATGGAGAGATGCATGTTGGGAGTAACATGAAGAGATCAAAAAGGCAATATATGGGTAAGAGAACAAACACATGTTACTGACCTCATTGAAATAATTAAAAGACAAGTGAAGTTGGGTTGGACATATTGCTAGATAAGATGATAATACATGTACAATTGAAATTTTAAACTGGATTCCAAGAGATTGTAAAAGACTTAGAAAGAGACTACACGTGCAATGGAGGGATGAAATAAGAAAGTTTGCAGGGGTATGTGGAGAAGAAAAGCTAAAGATAGGAGAAGATGCATTAAACTTGGAGAAATCTTCATCCTGCAGTGGATTGATAATGGTTGATGATGATGATAAAATAAATTATTTGCTTTATAATTTAGAATGAGAAAATGTATTATTTTACTTTTTTTTTAAATGCTGTTATTTCCTTTTTACTTTTTAGTCAGTGATAATCTAAAAAAATAAACTTGTTAATTTTTAAGATGTACAAATTGATTTATTTGTGTGGGATCTGATATTGTATTTCTCAATGTGTCACATGATCTGAGTTCTTCAAAATGTGTAAAATGCAAGCACAAACAGTGATGTGTAATTGATTTAATTATGTTACAATGTGATTATATTTATCTTTTTATATCTTTAATTTTTTCTAAGAATCTCAGACATATATAATGAAATGTTTATGACATTATTTATCAGTTTTTAAATTTTAAAATTGTGTGTAGGTTAAATGTTAATTTTTAATTTTAAAAATAACAAACATTAAGTCAAAGAAAACACAATCAATATAAACCTAAATTCGCTGCAAACCTAGCTTGTAAGCAAATGCAGTAGATGGGTAAAATTTAATATATAAACCCCATATTTTATCACTTACGGAGAAGACTAGGAATAACCCAAATTTGATTTTGCCAGGATAGAGAAGTTCAACTACCTACTACAATTTTTAAACAATTCAACCTGGATAAAAATTGGTAATATTTATTCACCTCAGAGCTCTATAAATCTATTTTAAAAACTTATAATATTTAAATGAAGCTAGGTGTAATGAACGTTCATTAAATTATAAATTCTCAATTACTTAAAATTCTTGTTAAAATAAAATCTCTAAATGGTAACGGTAACAGTCTTTCCTGTAAATGGATGTACAGCAGCATATTATGGAGAGACCCATGCCACCATTACAACCAGGACATCTAAACATCATTATTTATACAGGAGAGCTCTAAATAATACTGAAAACAAATCCATATTCTTTGAGCACCAAAAAACAACAGGTCATGTGTTTGAACCCACTATGGCAAGGGCATTATGCACTGAACATAATGATATGAAACAAAAGATTATGGAGCCATGCTTTATTGCAAATGGCAACTGTGCAATAAACCAAAAAGAATCATGCTTTGCAATCTTCAGAAAATAGTTTTTATGAAAGAAAACTTTGCATAAATTATGCATAAATTACCACTAAACTTTGCTTAAAGTAGACTATGAATATATATGCTTCACTTTTTTGTGTAAAGCACAATTGAAAACTTACCACTCAAAGGTGATGTATAAAACAAGTATTTTATTTCAATTATTCATTTTGATGAAGCTAAGGTATAGTTTTTATATTAAAAAATTCCTGTGTATCATTTAATAAATTATTCAAAGTAATGCCTCTTTTCCAAGAAAGTTTTTTATTTCCAATCAAATTACTATTTTTACATACAATTTTATAAAAAGATAATTTAAAGGCAAAGAAATAAAATCATATTTTTCTTTATCCTTTACATTATTACAAACACTATTACTATTAAATAAAATAGTTTTAACATATTTATCAGAGTAACCAACACTTAAATAATCTTTATAACATTGACCTGTTTGAAACAAAGCTTTTATCTCATATATATATATATATTATTTATTTTTATATATATATATATATATATATATATATATATATATATATATATATATATATATATATGACTTTTTCAGGTCTCTTAATAAATTTCATAAACAAGAAATGGAAGTTTCAAATGTATCCAAAATAAATATTACCCACATGTATCCAAATAAATATTACCCACATGTAAAAAAAGAATTGAAATTGAATTATTTTATATGTTTAATTAAAGAAACCAGATATTTTAATTTTTAACTGACATTTAAATTTTATATCTGGATTAGGAATAATTTGATAATCTCTAATCTAATAAATGATCAATGATTATCATTAATGTGTTATTTAGAGTGATTTGTGTCAATGTGATGAGTGCAAAAAATTTAAAACTTATAAATCAAATTAATATACACATACAAGAATGTTGGTAACTCACAATAAAGTAGTTATTATATCTATATGCCATTTCTGCAATTTTAAGTTGAAATTCAGAAGAAATTAGAAAATTTGGGAATAGGTAAATATTTTCAATTAAGATTTGAATTTTTCCTGGCAATCAGTCTATTATAGCTAGCCATCAAACTTTTGATTAGAATATTGGTAGAAATAAAACACTAGCTCTCTTATACTTCCATCAATTGATTGCATGGTAAATAATTATATCATCTCTTTCATTGATTACTTTTGGAGAGTTATTGTAAAGATCTGATTCTAATTAAATGTACTTTAAATACAACATTGTAAAAAATTGGAAGGCTGTAAATTCTTTATACTTTCAGTTGCTAGCTCTAGCATCATTTTAGTGAGACAGAGATATCGAGTAAAAGCTTGTATTACTTTCGCCCACTTTTGCCATGATATACAATGTAATCCAAATGAAATTATAAATTGGTTATTATTATCCTATTGTCTTTTCTATTAATAACCAACATAATTGGAAGGTATACAGAATTTGCAGGTAGAATTATACCGAGTTATTAATTTAGTTTTATTGACTTTAATAATAAATGAAATAAAGAATTAAAATATGCTCAGAAAAAATGAGATTACAATTTTCATCTAAATATTATTTTTTAAAAATAAGAAAAATATTAGATTAATGTTAACATTTAAAGGAAGTTTATTTTCTAAAACATAATATACAAGAGAATAAAAACATATCTCATTACAAATAATTATTAAAAGTTTTCATTAATCCAACATTTCAACTTTAATTAGTTCCAAAAAGTTATACAATTACTCGATATTTTTATTTGTTGCTATTTCCCTCTGCAATTTTTATACTAACTTCTAAGAAAGAATATAAAACATTTCTGTAATTCGAATTTGTGAAAAGTCTATTAACACACATCCTTTTATCTGGCACGTGTAATGTTTTGAATATATTACCTCCTGACGTTATTTTTGTTTCTAAAGCAAAATAATCCACTATTAATATAAATAATTTAAAGTTAGTGTGAAAAACATATTTTTTTATCTCTCGTAGTAATTTAGGACGGTAATTGTTTATTTACAAGAAATCTAAAGAAAATAAATTTTAATAAATTATTTAATATCTTAAAATAATAATTGCGAAACTATTGTCATAAAACTTTATTCAGTCTGAGTTTTCTAGTTCTTTTTTATTTAGTCATAAATCGTATATTTTATTATTGTCTTTTATAAGTAGGTATTTGAGATGTTTTAACAAAATTTATTATATTCAAACTTAGATCTGATCAAGATAAGAAAAAAACGAAGTTATCCAAAAATGTCATTCTACTTTTCAAATTCACTGTTTATGAATTCAAATATCAATTATACTAATTTCAATAAAAATATCAGTAAGCAAAACACTTGTATATATAAATACATGAAAACAATATCAACAATCGTAATATGTTGTCCAGAAAAGCTCCTTTAAGCAGTGATGGTCTCGAAATCCACCTTTATATGGTCTAATATGTTTATATAGACTGGACACTAAACATTGCAATTTGACTCCAAATAATGAAATTATTCATTCAAAGAAGTTTAATTAAATAAACCTCATTAAACAGGCAGATGTAACCTGTTCTGAAAGCAAACCAACAAATAGTCAATTTCTGAATTTCAAACTGAACTCCAACAATGTATTACTTAAATAATAAAGCCAAAGACTAAAAGGGTAAATAATGTAAGAACATAAAAGCAGTCAATACATAACCAATCCCAATATCAATAATAATCAACAATTCCAATCTGTTGAAATGTATTTATATATCGTCTAATACATTTATATAGACACTAAGGGTTCCAACTAATACAAACAGTAAATTATTAATTCAAAGAACTTTAAATAAACCTCATTCAACAGATAAATAGAACTTGTTCTGAAATTAGACTAACAAATAGTCAATAAATACTTAATATTTTTATTTTCATATAATTCTCAGTTCAACCTCAATTTATTTATTAATGTTGTTTTTTAATTTTCAAATCATATAATATCTATTATTTTCTTATTCATTCTTCTGTTATTCATAATATTTTATATTATCTTTTTTTAATATTTAAAAATTATAAATATTGTAATGTATTTGATTCACCCAATTTTACTTTAATTTTTTAAAAGTAAAAAAAACTTTTTTAAAAAAATTATCTCATACCCAAGATTTTATTACATATTATTTAAACTAACTATATCTATAATCACTACAACCCTTTATATTGTAACAGTAAGAATTGTCCCTCCACGTAACAAAATCTAGAACACAGGCAAAATACACTAAAGTTGATCGAGTACGGATACTGGGATCCAGAATCTGACCAACATTCAATAACTTTCACCTCTGCTCAATGATCTAATACCCTATGGATGACACTTCTCAACTTACACAGACATTCAACCTCATTCTGAAAGTCACTCAGGGTAAAACAAAAGACTTGTAAATTAATTAATTTAACACTGATTTGGTCAGATATACACACATATAACTAAGTGATCAATTAAAACATCAATGATGGATTATGAAATTTAATAGAATAACCTACCTATAGATATAATGATGTATGTGCAATTAAATCTAGAGTTGGATAAAATGAACTCACAGACAATAAAATATGAAAACGAGTTATAATTTTAAATATTATTCATTTAATAAAACAATAACAAATAATAAATCAAAACATACAATATTATATGATGGGAACATGAGATATTATGCTCGTAGGCATTATCTAACTAATGAGATTAATGTCACATATCTCATTATAAGTGTTTAATAAAGTGTAGTGTGGTACTGGAGTTCATGCCTATATTAATATGCCAAATTTCTAGCTCTTTTGTAGTCTGCTAGATCATATGGAACTTCATAGCCAAAGTTATATAACTAAATTAATAGCACTCTTATGGCGGCTATCTATATCCGGTTAAATCCAAGACATAATTAGGCTCAGAGATACACAGGTTAGTGTGTTAACCTATATTAGGATATACACTGATGCTAGATAAGCATTTAATATAAAAGGAGAGAAAACTGGATTATGATAGGTTTACCTATATCCTCTATGGCACATATTAAAATATTAATTAAGCAAAAAGTTGTGAATGGGTCATTATTCATGGGTTTCAGCATCAAATGCTCGGTTTGCCCTAAAACCACTCAACTTGCTACAAATAGGAAAATTAGTAGTTCAGGGAGTCGGATAAACATTATGAATAATCTAGGTCCTTGTGCCCTAGGTCTAAAAGTGTGGTTGAACCCAAACTAAGTGGATGAGAGTGACCTCCACCATCAACTCTTCAATAATCATCCAGCAAGCAGATAATTGTACATTGCGTACTTTGTAAGGACACATCCGCAACTTATACATATATATAACGCAAATGCGTAAAATTATATTATCGTGCCTTAAAATTAGATAGCATCTATTTGCATATCTATACAATCCAGTTCTCAAATTTAGTATTTTAAATATACTATTTAGGGACTAACTTAATTAGTCACCTAGTTTAATATTATCACCTGCATCTCTACATATATAAATCTAAGGAGGACAAAGCATATTTACGGGGTAATTATAAATAAAACATTAAAATATGCTTTGAGAATATCTCTGTGGCTAGTTCCTATGATGTACGAGTTACATATATAAATAGTTATAATTCATAACTGGAATTAAGCAAACTACAACTTTAACTAGATAACTGATTACTACAATATTAATACCCAAAACTTAATCAGTAAAATAATAATAGAATTTCAAAACAGTGAGTGAGAATGAAAAATAATCACTCAATTATTTAATATTTATTATAGCAAAGATTTGAAATTATCTTCACAGATCGCTAAGCGAAAATTATATTTATACATACTTGCAGTTTCAAGTCATTTGGCATATTAAATACATATAATATTAAAATGATAAAATCATAGAATAAATAGAATAGATTATAAATAGGCATAAAGGACCGCAGGAAATTATACATTTAATTTAAAATAGATTATTAGAGTTTTACATTTTAAAAGAGAATTCAAGTTTTACATTTTAAAAGCAAATTCATGTTTTACAATCAGTCAAGATTTAGCATTTAACGGTCTTCTTTGTAGATTTTAGTAAAGGTGTTTGGTAAAGGCACATTTAATAAATAGCTAGCTTTTAAAAGAAAGAATTGAAAGTCACAGTTTATAAACAGAGCTCTGAGAGAAAATTTACCATTCAGTTGTTTTCATTGCAGTTAATTCTAGAGCACTTGGGAGGATATTAAGTTGACACTTTTGACAATGATTTAAAGTTAATAGAGCTTTTCTATGGGCTGCTTTGCTGGTTAGGGCATTAGGTTTCATTGGACCAAATTTATTCTCCATTCCCCAGCTAAGGGCTGAGAGGTGAGTTATCACCATTCTACTCAATCATTTTGAAGGTAAAACAGGCATAGATTCTGCTTACAACTCACTTATTATATATATGATCGATTACTTGGCAACAAAACTTTTAGTATTTATACTTTCCAAACTCTGGCCACCTGTTAATTTTTATGAGCTGGTATGTAGCTGAAAAGTCCATTTATTTATTTTAGCAAAACATATTTATTAATTACAACCAGTAGAAAAACTCATTTATTTATTTTAGAAAAACATTTTTAATTATAACAAGTAATTTAGATTTTGTTTTCCTGGAATTTTGTTATTAACATTTTATATTTACCACATCAAGTCTATGTTATTTTGGGACCAATGTGTGACCTACTTCAAAAATTGTTTTAAAAAATCAATATATTATTTTGACAACGTTACTTTCGTAATTAGTAGACTAATTTCATAACAATACGTGCAGAATAACAGGAAATATACATATGCAATTTCCATAATATAGCAATAAAATTGGCTAAATAATTTAACTAAAATATTTCTTAAACTAGAAATATTTATAAAATGAATATACATATCTGTAATATATACCAATAACATAACAATAATTTAAACTACAATAGTCTTAAATTAGAAATATTTATAAAATGAATTCCTTAAACTAGAAATATTTATAAATTGGATACATATCTGTAATTATACCTATACTATTAAACTACAGACATACCGCTCGCATATATATATATACGTGATTCTGCATATACAGTAACTTGACATTTAAATGGGTACTGTTGAGAGGGTTTAAACCTGGCATATGTATAGATGTGTGGGTAAAATAAGTTAAATGGGCAGATGGATGAAACTGACATTTCAATATATATATAAGAAATAACAAAAAGGTTAATGGTAAATATAATATTATAGTTTAAATTATTTTGTAGCCCTTTCAATTATGTGGTAATCCTCATCGGCTTTAATTGAATTTCAAATTTTAAACTTAATGCTACGTATATTTCCATAAGTTCTGTAGCATTAAGTTTAAAATTTGAAATTCAGTTAAAGCTGATGAGGATTACCACATAATTGAAAGCGCTACAAAATAATTTAGACTATAATATTATATTTACCATTAACCTTTTTCTTATTTCTTATATATATATATATATATATATATATATATATATATATATATATATATATATATATATATATATATATATATATATATATATATTATTTATACACTTTAACTTTTATTACTATTATTATATAATTTTCTCTTATAAATTTATATTATACTATTTTATATGTAAATACTATGTTAAGTTTTTTTTATTTTCATTAATATGTACTATCTATAAATATATTCATCTTTAATTCCTATGTAAACATTTTTTTACAACCTATAATCATTTATAAGTTATTTTCTCTTTATATATTTTCCTCTGTATATCTTTTTAAAAAACTATATTTCTACTGTCATTCTAATCCCAGAATCTGTATTACATTTTGGTTTTATTTATCTTACTAGTAATGCTTCTTTTCTTTTTTTCTTTAATATTGTCTATATGTAACATCATTTTTATTGAACTTTATATAAATTTTGTCCTATTTCCTTCAGATATATATATATATATATATATGTGTGTGTGTGTGTGTGTGTGTGTGCGATTTATTATCTGGTATATGTTGTTTTAATCCTATTTTTATAGAATTTTTAGTTTTTTCCACATATTTGTTATCAATCCCACTGTCTAAACATTGTTTGCATTTTGTTATATATACTGAAGTAATTGTTTCTTTATTATGTTTATTATATCTATATGTATTTGTATCCATTAAATTTAATAGGTTTTCTCTTTTTTATTAATTATTTTTGTATTAATTATTCTTTTGCATTTTTTATTAATCTTCTTTATAATTTTATTAAACTTACTTGCTATATAGTATTATTTATTTTTATTTCTATATATCTATTTTCACTTTTCTTTTCTTTTCTCTTTTCATTTTTATTTATCCTATACTGTATTTTCCCAATACTTCGTTTAGGTATATGCAGAGAGAAATTACTCTTCTTTAATTCATTGATTATTAAATATTTTTTGTTTAATATAGTGTTTTTTTAACAGTACATTGCAGCTCTGTATATTCCTGAATATATACAACTAATTTTGCATTTCCTACTGATGTTAGAGAACCAACTTGTCATGATATTACCAATATTGTTTTTCTTATAAATATTTGTTTGAATATATAATTTTTATCTATCAATTTCTTTTGAAACATTATCTCCAGATATGCAATTTCATTTTCTTCTTCCTTTTCAACTGTAAATTTGTATATATGTACATAACTGTATGTGTAGTCTAAAGAATTTTCCTATAAAATCCTTTGATACCCATTTGGAATCATAATAAAATTGAGAAGGGAAATTTTCTAAGCTTCACTCATATATGTTTTGGAAATATTTGTAGCAGATGGCTGCTCAGAAACATGCATCTACCAGCATCATAAATTTATGGACATTTTACTTTGATTTTATAATCAAGAAACAATCCAATCTTATTTCTCATTTATTTGATATTTATTAATGGAAACAGTTGAATTTACCCAAAGGCAGGGTCTATATAGACTAACAGTCTTTCTTGGATATTTTTAATCATGACAGACAAAAAAATTATGGCACTATATTCAGGAGGCTAGTGTTATCAGCTATAGTAGCTGTAGTTTTACAAGGCAGAGGGTGTTAAAAAATTTGTAATTGTAGTTCCAGACTGTCATTTGATAATCAGATTTTATTTAACTATATAGCTTCAGATCACTTTTTAAGGAAGATTTTATCAATTGGAGAAGAGATGTCTAATATTTAATGGGACATTATTTGACTTTGTGAGAGTAAAAGAAATAATAAATGATAATCGACTTGACCATATAACATTAACATTATTATGAAGCCACAAATGTTGGAAGCATAAGTGTAGTGGGATTGATTATAAATAAAAAGTGTAAGCACATCATTATGGAGATTGATGGCATGTCAAAAAGTGGAAAAACTAGTTATTTAATTTAATGGAAGATATCAAATGTAGTTAATTTATGTCTGTTCTCCAAACAGCCACTTACAAACAAGTATGGCTCTTCAAAATCTAGAAAACAGATGGGGGAGAGAGAAAACTACTTTAGAAATGAGTTTTATGGTAATTTTATAAATTAGAAACATCCAAAACTCTCCATACAATAGTACCACTCAGTGCAAGCCAGAGTATGGAGAGTTTTTAACAGGTTGAGCAAGCATAAAAAAATGGTGATCATGTAAATTCTCTAAATTATTATGTGAACCTCAAATACTTCTACATATAAATTATGCTGGCCTATTTTTCTTTTTAATTGATATTGTACAGACATTTTTAATTTCTACAATAAAACACTTTTCCTTCTGAAATTTTTCAACATGTCTTTTCTCCACCATATCTTCCAAATGGAAACAATATCATTCCACATCTTGGAAATAATCCTTATAACATAGACATGATCTACTCTGCCCATAAAAATGCTCAAATTCACTAATAAAACAACCTTTTAGAAAGTATTGCATTAATCATTCAATTTACATTCCTGATCAAAGTTGTGTTTTACAATTTTAATTTCTATAGTATCACATCCTGGAAGTTAAAAAACGTATATCTTTGCTTATGATTTTGCTATTGTATTCTTAGAATTTACAGAGCATTCTTTAATGAAACTTTTTAATGTGTTTATATTTTACTAATCAGATATCCAAGATTCACTTTTATACAATAAATGAAGAGCAGCTCTATATGAATCTAACATTGATGTAGGAATTATTTTCCTATGTGAAAATAGTGTTTAAACGTGTTAAAAACAGCAGCAGCATAGTCTGTGTTAAACCTCAATATGTAAATTCCTTTTTGCAATTTATAAAATGATTAAATTATTCAAGTTGGATTACATTCTTAAAGTGATAACCATTCAAGACAAAAATTATTGAGGATTTTTTCTTCCATCATTGGCTAATAAAGAATTTGAATTTTTTGAAGATTAATTAGTAAGTCAACATTTTTATATATTGCATTTGAAACATTAAAAACCTTCTGTAAATCATATTTTTAACTGGAAAAACTAGCATAAATTACCACACAATGTAAATACAGTATAAAAAAATCAATTTTTGCTTCAGATTTTAGTTGATGCAATTTTATGATCAAATCTGTATCATATCTCAATCCCTGTTTCAAAAACCACCATCATAATATTTAAAAAGAATAATGGAAGAAATCCACAACTTTGTTTGACACCAGTTGTCATTTCAAATGTCTCAGACATTTTAACTTTAGTAATAACACATGCCCTCATTCCATCATGTACAAACTCTCTAATAATGAATATGATTTGGTGGACAATCATCTAATTTTAAATAATGCTATAACACTTACATATTAACTTAATCAAATGCTTTGACTAAATCTGTAAAAACAATATAAAAATTGATTTTTTTTCTGATATTTTTCTCATATTTTCCTGGCTAAAAATACCATGTCTATAGTGCATCTTCATACTACAAAACTGAATTGAGTCTTATGTAACCATTCATCTGTAACTGAAAACAATCTATTCAACAAAATTTTTGATAACACTTTTGTAGTAGTGGATAATAATGATATTCCATAAAAATTACTGTAATAATGTCTATTCCTTTTGTTTTTAAAAATTAGAACAATGAAAACACCCTTAAGATTAGATGGAACAACTTTGTGTATTCATCCAAATATTTGTAAATGTTCCAATATTTTCAAAGATAACATATCATCACTAGGTTTTATAATTTGTCCAGATATTTTATCACAATATGCAGCCATTTTACTTTTAAGATTATAAAAAGATATGTTGAATTTATAAAGTTGGATGTTTTGGTCTAACTCTAAATAAGTAAATACAAAGATAAAAAAAACATTATATTAAATGCTTTTATTGACTGGGCACTAAAAAGAAATAAAATAATTGTTTCTTAAACCACAATTGGAGTTTTCAGATTTAATTTGAAATAAAATCATTCTGGTCCAAAAATTAATTGTCAATTTCTTATCATAAAAAATAGAAATTGACTTAATGAATTTCTGGACTCCTCATGCCTTTTTTCAAGTTAAATCCAAAACTAATTATGATTGAAGAAACAATTATTTTATTTCTTTTTAATACACTGTCAATAAAAGCATTTAAAATATAAAAAAAATTATCTCCATTATTTAATATTGGCACAATAAATAAAAATGTAAAACTGTTATACTTTAAATTGGCTGAACACTTATAGTATATATTTAAACAAAATATACTTATACTGTAATGGTCATATTTTTACATTCATGCAACAAAATCCAGAGTTTTGGCAAATCATACCAGGATGATCTAGATGAGGGGTTGAGACCTCGAATCTGATTGCACTCTGATTTCTTCACCAATGCTTCACAACTTAGCTCCATGATTTACTACCCTCTTTATGTCATACATAAGGCCACACATGGACACCTTTAGTTTGCATGCCAGAAGTAGAAAAGAGTGGAGGAAGAGACTCAGGGAATAATATCTAAATTACTACCTAGTTTAACTAAACCCACACTCCTATGGCTGGCTAGATAATGCATATACTAATAAATGCTATTAAATTAAGAGTAGATTTGGATAAGATTTGGTAATGAATTGTGAATAACACACTAAACATTTATAAGTTTAAAATATTTAATTGTGAAAATATAAGACAAATAATACAAAATATACAAACTGCATCAGGATTTACACACACAGGTGTAGCAATGATGAGCAAGTTTGAGAACTGAATCTCACCTGATGCACTATAATTTAAAAAAGTTAATTATACATTTTATTAAGCTATGGTATAATCATTTCCATAATTATGGTATGCCACTCCTATGAGGTTTGCTAATAGTAAAATCCTATGAGAATGATGACTAACAGATATACTTAACCTATTAACATTATGTAATAAGCAATAAATGTTCTCTTTATGCAGATTGCATTATAAAAACTAGATCTAAGGTTCATATTAATGCTGAATGAATATTATGGAGGGAGAACTGGAAATTTGTAATGTAACTTCTGAGACTATGGTGCCACATAAAATAAATAAGAGATGTGGCCCAAATGTGTAGTTGCTCATAGAATTCAGTACCAAGTACTCAGTTTCCATGGACCATATGACTGCATCTTAAAATACATGAACATTTAGGTCAGGTGATCGGAGCAGCTTATAAAACAATCTGGACCCTCATGTTCCAGTTCTAAAAGGTGAGCTGTCCAAACTAAGATTAATGTGGTGGCCCTTAAAACCAAAGCCCATTTTAATAAAATATATATAGCAAGGTGTATACTGCATCTGTGTGCTTTATAAAGACACATTATAATACTTTCTAAATATAAGTATTAAAATTAATCAAGTGCTAAATCTATAGTTTCAATCTATGAAACTACTATATGCCAGTTCATAAATTAGAATACTTAAATCATGCTAAAAGGGAGTAATTATAAGTGATTTAGCTTATCATGTAATCCATATAGTTTATAAAAATAAACTAAAAAGGAGTAAAGCATATTTGGGACTTAATTAACTAATTGTTTATAATATGCATTAAAATATCTTTCTCACTATTGTTTAACTAAATAGTCATTTAATATGCAACCCTGAATTACACTAAGCCAAAACATAGTAGCGTAACTAACATATATAAAAGTAGGTTTTCAGATTGGAGATTTATAGGTGTGCTAAAAAGCAACATAAATTTGCTATGTCAGAGCTTCTAGTCATTTTCCAAAAATTATCATTATTATTTATCTCCACTCTAAATGAAGGCATAACATAAATTAATGAATCAACAATATATAAAATATAAAATTGGCATGACTGCAGATTAGAAAGATGCAGATGTAATAATAATAACTAATTACAATTATTATGTTAAGTACATTACCATTTATAAATATTCACTTAGCAGGCAAGATGCTTACAAAGATTATTATTATTAAAGTAAAATTACAGAATTTATTTGTTAAAGTTATTATAAAGTATTAATTATGAATGTTCAACATTTAGCTAGCTTTAGAATTATGAACTAATTTAATAGTTTAGTTTAATATATTTTATAGAGCTCTACAGGAAGATATTTTACTGATGTCCTAACTGAGGCATTTCATGGTGTCTGGCACTGGCTTTCTCCATTAAATTGACTTGTCTGATGTCTTCTTTGAAGGCTGTGGGTTTTGAACTCTTCTATCATTTTGGACTAATTTCCAGAAAGGAAGGTGGCATCTGGTTGCTCTCTACCCCACAGTTTTCATTATCTGAATTTTGGGGTCATTTATATTAACTCTTTCTTCTCTCCACTCACAATCCATTAAGTTGTTTACAACTTTGAATTTTCAATTTTAAGTTTTAATAGCCAGCATAAATTTTAACAAAAACAAAAGATCTGACTTAGTTACTGACAAGTGGTGCTGGTTAATGATTTTGTCTTTGCCTTTTTTTTAAGTTTATTTTTAAATTTTTAAAAATCAGTTCTCAGTTTACAATTTAATGGGAGGTATTTCTGAGAAACTGATGACCTTGATTTTTTTTTTAAAAAAAAGTTTTAAGTTGTCAACATTCTGTTATATGTATAAGACAGTCACCCCTGAATATAAGATTTATACACGAATAGATACAAATTTATAAATTTAAAAACTTCAAAGATATAATTTATAAATAATTTAGAAAAGTTGTAATGTTTACTAAGTCTATCACATTACAGTTCCCTTCAAATATATACATAGGTGCACTCCTACACATACAATGATGTTCACAACTTACTTTAATTTAATCATTTTAAAATTATAACTGTGTATACATTATACACATACAAACATTCATATTACTATTAGATATGCAAACATGTCCACACATACATGTAAACATAAGCTATTACATATCCAAATAAATTATTATAAAGTTATATACATGGACTGGGATGTGTTTGAACTAAAAACAAAACTACTATGGCACATAGTAGATGAATCAGGAGGCTAAAGAAATAATACTGTTTCAATCCACAAAATAGTTTAATATTTCAACCAGAGGGCTGGTTTTTATCAGAAACAAATAAATATATAAAGTAAAATGGTGATATTTAAAAATTACAGATTTTATAAAAGATTACAAATTCAACAAAAAAAAAAACACAATTGGTCACAAAAATTTACACAGGATGCTAAAACAACCAATAACAAATTAATTACAATATATACTTAAAACAAACAAGCAAACAAACAAACAATAAAACTACATTTTGTACAAATCAAACTTAACCACAAAAACAGTTCATGCTCAGATTAATATCTGCTCAAAAGCCAAAACACCCACACATACAAATCAAAAATCAAAGTTAGTGCAAAGTACAATAATTATTAATAGTAATTAATTATTTATCTATCTATTTATTAGTTAAAAACTAATAAAACCTCCATATAAAAAAACTTTTGCATAAAAAATCTTATATAAGAAAACTCCCACATATTAAAAAAACCTTATATACAAAAAAAGTTTAACAAAAAAATTATAACAAAAAATTCTAGGAGGATAAGTAACTTAAAGATGTCATATTCCCTATGTTTAAATTCATTCCATGTGGGTGTGGGGTCTTGAATTTAAAAATAAAAAAACTCTACTTTTGCTTCCTCTCTCTTGTAGAAGAAAAAACGTCCTGTAAACTTACTACTCTTAAATCTTCAATTGAATGATTTGATAAATTAAAGTGTTTTGATACCAGTCTGTCTTTATTCTTATGCAAAATGTCAAATCTATGATTAGTCATTTTGACATGCAAACTGCAACTCACCTATATACTGGTTTAAACATCTAGTATACACTATCAGATATATCAAATTTACACTTTTACATGTAACATAATTAGGAACATGCCATTTACAATTATGATTCCTAGTACTTAGGACCACTTTTGTCATAAAAGTATGTTTACATGTAAAACATCTTTTATCCTCACATGAATAACATCATTTTTCCTGTACAGAACTTCAATGAAATTTCTTTTGACAAGCATATCTTTAAGTCACCTATATTTTTGAAATACAACCATAGGTGGATTGGAAAAAATAGATTTGAAATAATCTGTAGAATGTAATATGTTGAAATGTTTTTACAATATCTGGTTAAGATTGTTGTGTACTTGGGTTCATGTGGCCACTTGATGGTGTTGCTGCTTTCAAAAATAATGAAATGTAATGTTACCATGCCGATAATGTTTTGCTGTCTGTTCTCTGACAATTTTTCAAAGTATTTTTAAAAAAATTATGAACCAACATTATTTTCTAAATTACATTTTTAAATTACATTATAATTTCAGCATGTAGCACTGGAATGTGCAGGGGTGTCTGATGGGTTTGTCTATCTGAAAGATTGACCAATGCATGCACTTGTCTGAGCCAGCCAAGCTTTCAGTGCATAGTGCTGGAATGTGTGTGGGTGTGGTGGATCCGATAGTTTTACCGATCCAAAAGATTGGCCAATAAATGCAAACCTTTTAGCACAAAACCAAGCTTTCAGCATGTAGTACTGGAATGTGCAGAGGGACTCCTATTGTTTTCTCAATCCTTCGTATCAGTCAATACATGCACTAGTCTGAGCAAATAAAGCATTTTCCACATAGTGCTGGAATGTGAGGGGGAAATGATGGTTTTTCTGATCAAAAGAATTGGCCAATACATGCACTAATCAGAGCAAACCAAGATTATGATTTCCAAAACAACCTACAAACACAGCCATTTTATTACTCACAGCTGTTCTCCCACAAATGTGCCTTTTTGCGGGACTTATGTGAAATGGTTCTAGGACCTACCTATTTGCAATTGTTTTTACCTTCCAAGATGTGTAGGAAAATGCAGCAATGGGCTTACAATTATTAGTATGTAATAGTACAACAGGTATGTTGTAAGATTGTTACTTCAAATGCACATTAAAACACTTATGGCCAGTTGAATTCCATACACCCTCACATCATACGGCAGTGATCTGTGAAATGTGCACTATTTTCATAGTGACATAAAACACATTAGCGGGCCATAATATTTGTGTGCAATGCTATCTAGGCCTGCTAATGGGTAATATAAACAGAACTGTACTATAGGCTGTAACTTGGGCTGCATAAATGGCATATTTATGTGCTTTTGCAGTGAAACAACACTATCAAGCAATCACATTTGACCAAGTGCATAACTATCCTGGTTAATATTAGATAAATGTCTATTGAAAGTAAGAACCAATGGTGGAGCATCTAACTGTTTTTACTATTTTTATATAAAAGAAGTTCCTTTCTTTCAATTACAGAAACTCTCATTACTCCATCATCCAACAATGTCATAGGATACCTCATATTCACCAATCTATTGTAAAAAATACTATTATTTTGCTGAAGAAGTTTATCATTATTACAAATCCTCACTCTTAAAAATTGACTGTAGGGAATATTAGTCTCTAAATGTTTAGGATGGTTACTAGAAAAATGTAGATAGTGGTTGTTATCAGTGGGCTTCCTATACACAGTAGCAGTAGGAACTCTATTAATGTAAATAACTTCAACATCAAGAAAATGAGCAATTGATTTTGAAAAGTTCATTGTAAAATTAATATTTTTATTAAAATCATTTAAATAGCCTAAAAAATTATGAAGTTCAACTTCATTATATGGCCATATCATGAAAATATCATCTATATATCTAAGCCAAGTCTGAGGTTTTAGCCTAGCATTTTCAAACATAAAAGATTCCAGTTTTGCCATAAAAATATTCACATAACTTGGTGCCAACTTTGTACCCATTGCAGTACTTTGTTTTTGGTAAATAGTATCCAGAATCAAAACTGAAAAAAAAAATTTCTTAAAACTAAATATATTAATTTAATCATATTAGTAATAAGATGATGATCATACTTTCTATCTTGTAGAGCACATTTAATAGCCTCAATTCCATCATCATGATGTATATTAGTGTACAGTAATACAATATATAAAGTAACCAAAAACAATCATCTGGCAATTCAGATTTAATATTCTCTAACACCCAAAGAAAATGAGTCGTATATTTAACATAAGAACTAAATAATGGTGGAATAAGTTTAATAAAATTATCAACAAATGCTGAAATATTTTCTATAGAACTACCAATATTAGCTACAATAAAACTACCCAGACCATCTGGTTTATCAATCTTTGGCTAAATATACAAACCACTAAGATGAATTGCGGTTGGTATTAAAAGATTATATACATTATTATCTATAAGAACTCTAGACATAATATATTTTAAACTTGAAAGTATACCCTTGAATAATGCATTTACAGTGGTTAGTGAAATACACTCATAAAATTTTTTAGCATCTAAAAGCTTTAGAGCTTTTTTAACATATTCGTTTTTGTTCATAATGACTATCAATCCACTTTTGTTAGCTGGTTTTATAATAATATCCTGTCTTTTCACTAAATTGCATAATGCATATTTCTCTTCTAATGTTAAATTACACTTATACTTTCTATGTTGTTTAAGTCTAATTTCATTAATAATATCCTGATATACATTATTAATGTATCTATCTAATAACACATTTATTTGATGTGGCAGTGTCAAATCAGATTGTAATTTCCCAATAGCATCACATTCCTAGTTACCAAAAAATTATTTTAAACTGAGGCTTTTTTGAAAAATTATCTAAATCCTGATGAATGTTGAATTCATTTTTTTGATAAAATGATTGAACTGTAGGGCAAAAAGATAAACCTTTATTGAAAAGTGAACATTCTGCATCCCTAAGATTAATGTGTTATATTAATCACATTATTTTTCTTATTAGCTAAACATAAAAAATCATTACTATAAATATTTGAATTAGATTTATTAGTGTTTGTATTAACAGTAACGGGAATGTTGTTAGTACATTTAGAAGAATCTGTAACTCCATGAATCAATGCTAAAATAACACCATTATCCTGAACTGATGGCAATCTTTCAGCACAATTTAATGAATGTGAAAATGGTATAAATGATTGATCAATATCAGTTCTTATATTACCAATCATTGGTAACATATCCAATGTAGAAACATCTGACATAATATGATTATCAGACTTCATATAACTGAGTTGTGTTTGTGTCTGATTAGAAACTAACTTACATTCTGGCTCTTTAAAAAAATCACCCATAACTTGAAACCAATGATTCATTTTATTATGAAATTTCGGTACTTGAGTATTAACTAAGCTGTGACGTATTACACCGAAAGCATACTATTCTAATCTTACGATCTTTAAGATAACGTCTCCTAGTGATTTGCGAACAAACTTAATCGATAAAGTTTGCCCGCAGATCACGTGAAGAAGTCACCTTGAAGATCGCAAGATTAGAATGGTATGCCTTCGGGGTAATACATCATAGCATCGTTAATAGGGAAGGAGACGTCCAACGTGGCCATGCTGGTCGTTGCGAAATAATAAACTAATACTACGATAAAAAATTATCAAAATGAAATATTATAAATAATCATTACAATTTTTAACGATATTTAAATAATCATTTGACCATGAAAACGATAAAAAGTTATCAAAAATGGAATATTATAAATAATCATGTACAATTTTTAACGATATTTAAGTAATCATTTGACTATGAAAACAATAAAAAGTTATCAGAAATGGAATATTATAAATAATCATCTATAATTTTTAGGGATATTTAAGTAATCATTTGACCATGAAAATGATAAAAAGTTATCAGAATTGGAATATTATAAATAATCTATAAATTTTTAGGGATATTTAAGTAATCATTCTACCCCCTCCCCCCCGAAATAAACCAATGAACTAATCATATATATATTTTCAGACTAGAAGCCATTGTGAAATAATAACTGATAATTTACTACAATAAAAAATTATCAAAAATGAATATTATAAATAATCATTAACAATTTTTTAACTGCTATTTAGAAACTAATCATTTGACCCTGAAAACGATAGAAAATGATCAAAAATGAATATATTACAAATAATCATTAACAATTTTTTTGTGGAATATTTAACTAATCGTTCGACCCCCGAAACAAAGAAATGATTTTCTAATTTTCAGTCCAAAAATCAGACGCATTTATTGTTCAAGAACAGCAGTAATAATTTACTCTGATAATAAATGCAATAATAAGTAATAATAATTTTATTACAGTAACATATTATCAAAAATAAATAATATAATCGTAAGATTAGTTAATATCAAAGAAAAATGTCGCCATGTTGGACATTGCGAAATAACTGGCTTTATGAGATAGTGCAATACTGAAATTCAATCGCTTCTTCTAAACGGTAAGTCCCTTTTCTTGGTTTTTGCACAGACATTTTGGTTAATTGGTCATAAATGGTCATTAGTAATACAATTAGATAAATTAATAATAAAATTTGATAAATTAGGAATACAATTTGATTAAATTAGTAATAAAATTTGATAAAATTAGTAAATAAAATCAGCAACAGTTCAATGATCAAAATATAAATAAGCAATCAAAAAATATTCAATTCTTACAATGGTGGATCAGACACTGTAAAAAAAATGTGTCTCACTTGGTCAACGCAAGCAGGTATTTACCCAGAATTAACCCAAGTATTTTAAAATCTCGAAGTTGATCACGAAAACATCTTGACCGCTTCTATCAATTAGTCATGCCAATGTTTCAGTTGCCATGACATTGTTTTGGTTCTTCAACAATCATATCTACCGGCAGCTTGTGTAGTATATCATAGCTTAGTTAATACTCAAATACCGAAATTTCTTCACCAATAACCACTCTCTCAAAATAACTTATTCCTGTAATTCCTTCTGTTTACCATTATCAATTAAATTACAACTGTCAAAATGTACAATTTCTTTTTTAATTAATTTAAGTCTTACCTAAAATGAATCTTTCAAAATATATATTAGTATAGCAGATGCTTGTCTAATCATATTATTCTCTATAATAGCATATTCCCTAAGAAATTGGTGTTTGTTAGCTGTTAATTTTTAATTTGAGGCCTTTAGGAATTATGTCATTGTGAATAAAATATGCAAAACTATTAAACGATCAAACTATTTTTATTAAATATTAAACTATTTCATGGATATATAAGTATTTTTTGTATATATATATTGTAACCCAGTGCTTTTGGCACTTGGATTCATTTAACATTATTTATGCATGAAATTAATGTTATTCTTTAGAAAATAAAAAAATAAAATAAAAGAAATAATATTTGGTTAATAAAGTGTGCTATCCCTTTGACCTAAACATGGTTTGTGTAAATAAACAATATATTCCCCAATGCAATATCATGTTTTTAAAATGACAGAATAATCTAAGTAAGATTGGTATAAGAGCAAGTTAATATAATTTAAAACAAAGGTAATAAACTGTATTTACTTCTAAAATGGTTACATAAAAAAATCCCCAGAAATGTCAATTAAGTAATTTTTAAGATTGTATTGTTTTTCAAAAAAAGTAATTTCTGATAAATTTATTTTCAAGAAAATAATTTCATGTGTAATTATAATCACAGATAATTATTGTTGGTTTGAATGTATTTATTATTTTTTTGTAATAAATTTTAAATAATACTGAAAACCACATAATTCTAATAAGTTATACTTTTTTTTGTTTATGTTATAATCAAATAATTTTTTTTTGGTAGAGATCACTGGGTTAAGAAAATGACCAATAAATAATCAAGTCAATTATTTTTTAGATAATCTGCTTCTGTTCTTCAGAGTTAACAGTGCTAAATTTGTAACATTATTATTATTTTCTAATTTTGTAAAAATAAATTGGTAATATAATGGAAGTTAAATCTATAATGTTTGAGTAAAAGTTTTGGTAAGACATTCTGTATCTTTATGCTATCTTCTACCACTTAAAAACATTCTGCATTAATAATTATCGCGTCTTGAAAGTTAGATTTTTTAAAACAAAACTAAAATGTAAGAATCAACCAAGGGGATAAATAAAATTCTTGTTTTATCTAAAGTTAGGAAAACAATTTTTTTTCAAATTAGAATTAATTATTTAATGATTTATTATTCTTTATTAATATTTTCCTGGTATAAAAGAAAAATAAGTAAATGGAATATTAGAAAAAAAAAGAAGGTGCTTTATACATTGGAATATATTTGGTTCACTAATAATCATCTAAAAGAAAAGAATAAATAATAAACTATATACGTGCATTTTTTTTTTCAAAAGAAAAAAAAGAGACTTATTTGAAATAAATGTGAAGATTAATTATACGCGCGCATTCTTTGAAAAAAAACCTACTATTTGAAAGTAAAGTACTAAAATTATGAATGACAACTTAATATCTTTAGTGACCTGAGAATAAAATTAAATTATGTTATATTCTATGCATAATGGAATTCTTATAACTTCATTCATTCTCTAATTCAACTGCAGTTATTATAATACTAATCTCTAGGAAAAAGTGTGCACCTTCTTTAATGTTTTAGCTAGCTAACTATACGTATAGTCTTCAAATAATGTGTATGTTTATCGTTGATATTATAATATTCATTTTTTTAGGATCCAGATCTTTATCATTGTGATCCAATTGGGTATTAAGCTACGTTTCTACTACATTTTTTTACATGTTTATTATTATAATTGCTAAAGAAAAAAAACTTTTCATTAGGGAAAAAAATGAATTTATTACATTCAGTGCTTTGTAGATTGTGACTGGATGGAAACTCTTCACCTGGATAGATAGCTCAGCAGAGAAACAGTTTTTCTAATGAGACAATGTGCATTTATTTATTTAATGTTTTTTTTTTAAAAGAAAAACTAATTGATAAATTTTTATTTTGTTTTATAATATTAATGTATGTTAGGGTTTATATCTGTCACGTAATATTTTAAGGATCTTGTAATGACAAGTGTATGTCTTACTATTATTACTTTGGATTAAGTTTGTATTTGATATGAAGTGATACCTATAAAATATATCTGATTTATTACATGCAACTAGAGATATGAACTTTGCATGCTAGATATCTAAAGAAAAAATGTTTTATATCTCTTTAATGGGTAGAACAGTACTTTAAATTTATCAGAAGTAACTATTTCATTAGAAAAAAATGGTATAACAATATATTTCTTCTTTAAAGTCAACAGAATCTATATTGTATTAATTAAGTAATTTAGTAACAATTATTCTTTAATAGTACGTCCACTTTATTTTAGTTTAAGCTTGTATGCTATATATTGCTGTTGAATATTCCTTAATTAGAATTAAATTTATTATACTTTTCTGCATGGCTGAGACATGTATATTTTAATTCATTGGTTTCAGATATTGATTGAAGTATACATTTTAATATAGATGTATTACTATTAGTGTGTTTTGCTATCTTGCCTAAGTGTAGAGTTGGTATATATTTAATATCAGCATATTTTAATATTTAAAATGTATTTTGTTTTGTGGGATGGAGATGCTCTCCCCAAAATACTTTATTTTCCATGAGAAGATTAGTTTTGATACAGTGTTATGGTATGTTTGGTAGTCAATGTGATTGTCTCATGAAGGGAATGATCCAGATTTTATATAATATTCAGTATACCTAATATGTTTGAATCCTAAGAGAGGATTATATTTGACGTGTGTTCTTTTCTTTAGGTGGTAAGATATAGTCCACACTTATACAGTTTTTTTATGCCTGAGAAATAGGCTAGAAACCAACAAATGCTTCAGTGTAGTATTTTACTCTGCAAACATTAGTTAGTAATTTTGCATTCCTCATGTGAAATTAAATATAGCTTTCCACCATAGAAGGTGTAGATTATCATTCTTTGTTTAAAAGTTGTGGCAAGGATAAATGTTGGATTTGAGGTGTTAGTTCCTCAAGGGGCATTTTATGATCAGTAGTGCCTTAGTAATTGGGATCAATATCTGTATTGTGCTACTGAGCCTTGCTAGTAGCTCACAAGCAAACCAATGGAGAAAAATTAATTTAAAATTGCATAATTTAAAATTCTTATTTATTAAGGGAATATTCGAACACAATATTTTAATGTTATCAATATAAGAAATATCCTTCACTTGAATTAACTCATCTATAGTTAAAATATTTATTATAGTTTATGTGGACATTAAGTTAAGCATGAAATGGTGAGTGGGACTTCTGATAAATGACCCATAATTAGTCATAATTTATTTAATTATAAATCATAACTTGGTTAACTTTATTAGTAATAAAGTTGACATTTTAAAATAATTGTATTTGAACCCAGCTTTTTAAATTACATAAATCATATGTAATTACTTGTGTGTATTTCATATCATAATAATAATAAATAAGATAAAAAAATAGTTAGTCAATAAATCAAGGTAAGTGACTTATAGAAAGTTTACTAAAACTATAAATTGGTGTAGATGGAAATTAGCTGCAGATTTCAGCCAGTTAATCCAATGTAATGCGGGACTTCAAACATGTATGAATTTATTTTTTTAACTTATATCCTGATAGAAAATAGTTTAATGTAATAATTTATGTGTGGTATCAATGCTATATTATTTAATAAATTTGTGTATTTTGTTTCATTCTGTGTTCATAATGAATTGTAGTCTTATTTAAAATTTGTTGTCAATTTTTTTATTTTTTTTTTTTTATATGCCAAGTATAAAGAGTGTTTGCAAAATATTTGCAAAACATTTTCTTGAGTCCTAAATCATTTCAAACTTTAGAAATCTTAACAAACTTAGAAATCTTAATATACCAGATAGACAAATTTATGCAGATCTGAACATTTCATTTCATTTTGATGATAATTATTTTATGGATTGCAAACTTCAGACTAAACATTATTTAATTGTAAAAATGAATTTATTTCCAAGGTATTAATCCTGACTGCACATTATTCCAATTACATTTTAGTTAAATTATTGATTTAATTAGTTTTAGTTAATTTATTGTGTTGTCATGGATGATGGAAGGATACAAAAGGTACCCTTGTCTTTCTATTATTCTAGCTGAGATTCTGGATAAAAAGGCTGTATTATTCCAAATTTTATGTAATTATTTAGTTCATTATTGCTCATATTTATCACCTCTTTAAATAATATAATAGTTGTTATGATATACAAAGACACATTAACTTTTAAGTAAAGTTAATGTTTCCTATAGCCTACCAGAATGCTAATCATGTGTGCCAGCATAGTATTGGAGAGTATTTTCGTGAAGTAAATAAAGGAACCCTGAGATTATTATTATCATTATCATTATTCCTTACTTAAGAAGTGATCGATTATTATGGATATTACAGTTGTGTTGTGGCATAAAAGAGTTTAATTTTCAATTGTGCTATAAGAAAGGTATTTTCAAATCATATTGGTAAATAATTTACGTAATATATATATTTTTTAAAAAAACATTAAAAAAAAGAGAAGTTATCATTATTGTTTAAAGATGCAAAGACTTATAGCTCAGAGAATGTGTTTTTGATAAAGAGAAAATGTTATTTTTATTCTAAATTATTAATTAAGGAATGATTGCAGTTTCTCTCTCTTCCTAAAATATTTATTTTACTAATGATAATTTATTTTATGATTTTAACTTCTTTCTTTATCTTAACTGCATATCTCTGCAGTAAATTTTTATAACTAACTGACCATTGAGCATAGTCCGCGTTTTCACTTATAAATCTATATTCATTTAAACAGAGTCTCAAAGTAATAGTTATTTATTATTAAGTAAAAAAAAAACATGGATATTTTTTAGAAGGTTATAATATATAAATTGTAACGGTCAGTTCTTAATTCCTATTGGTCATGGAGGGCGCCACCACATCACTGTGTACATAGTTGCAGCGATGGAGAACTAGTATAGAGAGTAAAACTAGTTTAAATATATATATAGAAGTAAACGGAACATTGGGTGTGAGTTAATTTATGATTATAGTAAGGAAAATAGTTTATTGTTTAAGGCTCAAACGGGATCTTTAGTAACAAGGGAAACATAAATGGAAAAATGTGGGTGATTTGGTCTGCAAGTTATGTAAAGAAGGCATAGAAAATATTAGGCATCTGTTACTTCAATGTAAAGGCTTGGAAGCAGAAAGGGTACAAATAATAAAGTTATGGAAGATTAAATATGAACACAGTGATTATACAAATAGTGAGTTATTGATTTTTATGCTAGGTTTGGGAAAAGATAAGGGGGATTTAGATATGAAGGCGATGGAGCTGACAATGATTATGTTGTGGAAATGGAATGGAGCAGATTATGGAAAAACTTAGTGTGGAGATTGAAAAAGGAAGGTAAAGTGGCTAACAAGTTTCTCTGGGCATAGTTGCTGAGAGATTTCTGACTCTGTATAAGGAGAAGTCACAGTGCATCATATCACATCACATGGTCTAGAAATAATATATTTCACACAATATATTATGTATTGTTAGAGAAAGAAGGAATGAATAAAATATGGAAAATTAAGATTTTTGACAATGAATAAAAAGTAGGCACTAGTGATCATAACTTCATTGTAATTGAAATGGTTAGTAATGTGATGGAGAATAGAAATAAAAGTAAAAATAATAGTGAAAGATTTGGATAGAGAGTGAATGATAAGAATAAGTTGAAAGAGTATAAAATACAAGTTGAAAAAATCATGGAAGACTTGGTGGAAGATGAATATAAGGACTTGTGTAAAGATGTACAAAAAGTGGCAAATAGAGTTTTAGGTGAGAATATTCAGAAGAATAAAAATAATAAAAAATGACATATAGAAAAAGTGTAAAAGAGAGGAAATAAGCATGCAGAGAGTATAAGTGTGTTATTAAGAACAAGGAAAGTGAAAAAGATATTAATGCTAAATGGAAAAAGTACTTAAAAAAGAAGTTGGCTAAAATAGATAATTATAGAAAGAGAATAAAATTGAATAGTAAATTGTTGGAGGATATTAATAAAAGTGGAAGAGATGGGAGTAAAAAAATTTGGAATTACATTAAAAGGAGAAATGTAGGGAAGAGAGAAATAGTATTACTAAATGATGAGGGAATAGAGTGTAGCTATTAATAAAAGTGGAAGAGATGGGAGTAAAAAAATTTGGAATTACATGTTAGATGTGAAAGATAGAGTGATAGAAAACATGAAAGCATATAGTAATGGAAATATTAGGTTTACAAAAAATGCACTGAATAAGGTAGAGAAGAAATTGAAAAGTTGTAAAGCAAGAAATTTAGATGGATGAGCAGCAGAGATAATAACGAATTTAGAATATAGGGAAAAAGTAAAGTTACTATCCTGTTTTAATAAGATGGCACAGAATAGAGTTTTTCTTAGTAGTTGGAATAATACAAAAGTAAGATTATTATTTAAAGGAAAGGGTAAGGATCATAGAAAGTTAAATAACTATAGAACAATAGCAGTAAGTTATAAATAAATATAATAAAAATAAGCTAAATGTTTTCGAGGATCCATGCCTCATAATCATAGCTTTCTTAAAAATACATAATAAAATATATACAATATATCAATTAGAAAATAAAGAATCAGTTAAAGTTAAAAATGGGGTGGGACTAAGGCAAGGATGCCCTATGTTACCTATTTTGTTTGTGTTGTATTTGAGTGAAATGGAAGCAGCAATAGAAAGATTAGGAAGAGGGATAGAGATAGTGTTAATAGGTGGTAAGGGAGTATACATTTTGTCAGGTCTTTTTTTTTGCAGATGACATATTTTTGTGTGCAGAAAGAAAAGATATGGAAGTTATGCTGAGGACATGTGCAAGTGTGAGTAAAGAGATGGGGGTAAAAATTTAGTGAAGAACAATCAAATATAATGATGGTTAATACTGGGAAAAAAGAAGATGTAGAATATTTATTGGGAGATATTAAATTAAGTGTAGTGAATAGATATAGTTATTTGGGAATTATTTTAATTAATCAGAAAAATTATTTGGATGAATGGGAGAAAAATTGATAAAAGAAGCAAAGAAAAAAAAGGGATTGATAAAGAAATTAACAGTGTTTTCATATAATAAATATGATGTAGGTAGAATTATATGGGAGTTGCAAAAGCAGGGTTAACATATGGCAATGATGCATTATGTGTTAGTAAAGGGGTATTAGATTACTTAAAAAAAGTTCAAAGGGAAGTAAGGAGATATGCATTGGATGCAGATGTATGGACAGCAAAAGAGGTAATTCAAAAAGAAATGGGATGGTCAAGTTTTCACATGAGAGATGCAAAAAGTAAAATGAAAATGTTTGGTAAATTGCAGTTTATGGATAATAAAAGAATAGCCTAAATAGTATTTAATTGGGTTATGAGTAAAGGGCAGGCAACAATATGGGTGAGAAAGGTAATGGGGTATGCAAAAGATTTGGATAAAGGATTTATATCAATATATTTGTACAAAAGATTTTGATGATTGTGTTAGGAGTATTGTTGAATGTTATAGTGGCAAGGAATTGGATAAAAGAATAGATTTATTAATAAAGAATAGGGAGTTAGAGAGATGGAGAACTAGTATGGAGAGTAAAAAATGTTTAAATATAAATAGAAATAAACAGAATATTAAGTGTGAGTGAATATATGGTAATAGTAAAGAAAGTAGTTTATTGTTTAAGGCTCAAATTAGATCTTTAGCAACAAGAGAATATATATGTAAATGGAAAAATATGGGTGATTTAGTCCGTAAATTATGTAAGAAATAAATAGAAAATCTTAGGCATTTGTTAATTGAATGTAAATGCTTGAAAACAAAAAAGGGTAAAAATAATGAAGTTATAGAAAAATAAATATGAAAAAAGTGATTATACAGAAAGTGGATTATTGGTTTTTATGCTGAGTTTGGGAAAAGATAAGGGGGATTTACATATAAAGACCATAGAGTTGACAAAGATTATGTTATGGAAATGGGATGGAGCAGAATATGGGAAAATTTAGAGTGGGGAATGGAAAATAAAGTGGCTAACAGGTATCTCTGGGCATAATTGTTGAGAGATTCTTGACTTCATTTAAGGAGAATATACTGTATATCACATCACATCACATGGAAAATTTTCTTACTGTGATCAAAAGCTAATGATGATGATTATTTGCACTAACCAGACCCAGGGAGAGCAAGAGCTCAAGAATATTGTTCAGCCAATTGAGAAAATAAAACTAGGACAAATATTAGCTAAAATAATTTCAAAATTTATTAAGTTTATAATTTATTAAAATTAATATTAAAAAAAATTGTAAATACAGAGATATATAGAAAATAAGTGCAGTTTTATTAAATTTTATCAGGTGTGTACAAACAAAAATAAAACATCCAACGCTCCAGAAAACAGGCTACTTTTGTAATAGAGTTTTAAAAGAGAGGGAATAATTTTCTTTCTGCTGAAGATTCACCTAAGTAACTCTGGTTTCCCAATTCAAAAAGTTTTAAAACAAATTACAAGTGAATGATTCTTTCATGAATCAATGAAACCAGTGCAGGTGAGCAATCACTAGATTATTGACTAGTGATGTCATATTGTCTACAAAACTACTGCATGGGCAACCACATTGAAGATTGCCAAGGTTAATTCCAATGCAAGAAAAATAAATATGATAAGTGAATATGATGGAATATGAATTGAAGTATGGAAGAAAACTTAAATCTCCAATTTAAAGAAAATAGAAATCTTAGAAAATATCCCAGTGTAGATAACTCTAAAAAACCAGAGACAATCAAATCTCTGATTCAGGGGAAAACAGAAATATATAATAGGTGAATCACCAACCCAACATTGGCCAAGCTAAGCTGCTATGTAATAATTAACAGTCTCAATAGAAGACAGGTAAGTAATCAGAAAATTATTTGTCTGCCCAAGTGTTTATTAAGAAAGTGAAATAATTATAAATATCTTTACAAAATAAACTCTCAGTACACACTCTGACAACTAAATTTAAAGCAAACATGAAATCTTAAAACTACGATTCCAATACACACTATAAATGTAATAAGAAAATACATAGAATAAATGCTAAAAATATTTACATTTAATAGGCAAAAGATATTATAAAAATAGGTTATTTTTAAGACTAAGCTGAAACTTTAAAACCCTGGTAAGAATAAAGAAAACAGGTTATCTCCAGGTATAAGTTTAAGACTATGGAGGTCTTTCAGCATGGCATATATAGTTTAATTTTACTGGAGAATTCAAGTGAAGACTTTAGGTTTCAATTTTCTTTTCAGGAGGCAGGAGGTGATGTTAGAAATCAGTCCTTATTGAAGCTCTTATGACATGATTTTGCCGGGATGATTTGGGATCTAGAGCTCATCTTTAAGTTGGTTTAGCACAGCATGATGTTGAGGTGATTCTTTATACTGTATAGTTTTGGCATTCTTGAGAATTTATAACAGCACAGCAATCCATAGAAGTCTCAAGATTGGCATACTAAAAGTTGAAGCAAAATTAAACAAGAAGAATAAACTTCAATAGATACAGAATAATTAGTCTGAAATCCCAGTGTTATTTATATGAGCTCTTATCTTTCTGTAACATCTTTTAATTAGTAGTTTTTTGTCAGGGAAAATCTTTATCTCAGACTTAATCTTAGTTAAATATTCTGACCAAGGTTAATCTTATTCATAATTAATTTTTAAAAATGAAAAACAAGTCTCAGCTTTGATTAAAATAAATTAAAAATTGATTACTATCAAAACACCAAGAATGCAATTACAAAAAAAAACCTTTCCAAAACTAAAATGCTTTGTTCAAAAAGTATTAACCTTTTTTTAAAAAAAAAATTATAATATTTTTTATAGGATTAAAAGTTTGCTTGACAAAAAAAGACCATTTTAAAATAAAATCTATTAAGAAGTAGAAATGACAGAATTTTAAAATGTAACTGTATATGTGAATTATCACACATACTCTTATATACAAAGCTTTTAAATAGCTTTCTTTTAAAACTATTAAAACAAAAGTTAGATTATTTTTATGATGAAACTTTTGAATCAGACAAAATATCTGGTTCAATATACATACATCACTATAACATGTTATAAAAATAGGAAATGACTTAATTAATTAATTTCTGGATCTAAGAAATATCTAATACTTATGTACAATATATATATATTGTAACAGGATGGGGGATCAGGAAGTGGAAGGAAATAGGACTGAACTGGGTGGTGGCAAAATCATCATCACTCCCAGTACATTTACAATGAAATATTTACAAAAAGTATATTTAAGTATAAAATATTTTTAAGAGGAGCATGAGATCAAAATCTCTGAGATCATTGAGATAAGCCAGCTACTAAAAGAGCGACTAAAATCATAATTATTCATCAACTAGCATTATAAAGTAAATATCAGTATAAGTAAAATATCATTCATCATCATGGATGATCCACAATAAATATAATAAAATCTGTACAATAAATCCACAGTCCATCTTGTGACTGGATTTGAACAATAACAAATATAAATCAACAGTAAACCTTGTGACTAGATTGGAAATGGGTCTTCTGTAGACCAGGCTAACAATTGAGCCTATGCCAGCTTGGGAAATTATTTAAACATAACTTGGATGCACTAGCTTACTGCCCATCCATCAAAATACACAATAATCAGAAATCAAAACAATAATGCTGGGATATTAAAACATGCTGATCATCACCAATGCTCAGGCCACATGTACTGGTCAACTATAAACTTAACTTCTAATAAGACTAAATTAAAAATAAAGTATAGTGCATGGGCTTTAAAGAATATAATCTTATGTACCAACCAGGATGATGATTGATTGATCATTGCTGGATGCCCCAAAAGCACTAAATACACATTCTCATTTATATATTCACCATCTGCATGAATCTAGCTCAGAGAACACAAGCTCTATTACTGTATATGTGACCAAGAGATGATGGAAACAATTTTTAACAATTAAATAAGTTTATTAATAACAATAAAAAATATTTTTAAGGTCTTATTTTGAATGATAAATTTACAAGATTACTACAAAATTCAAATTATTACATTAATTGCATTATTTCTTATCTAGTTTCTATAAACACATATATATACCCATACACAGATGTGCGTTTTATAATATATGATGAAGACATTTCAATTAAACATAAAATAATTATTACATTTGTTATTTACATAATTGTTGTTCAAAATTTGAATTGTTACATGGATTTATATATATGTATGCACAGACGTGCGATTTCTATTATACAATTAATCTATTTCAATTGACATTCAATAACAACAAAAAATAATTAAAATTTACATATGTGTTATAATTGACAACATACGCACATATACATGTATGTACATGAAATAACCTATTTGACTTGCTACAAAATAATTATCAAAATCTTAAATTATATAAAAATACAATAAATGATTGAAGTTTCAGTTAAATGAAATACATTTTACATAGTAGGTTTACTGAAACACACACATATATATAATTTGCACAGACATGTGATATATTAATTTATCTACATAACATTAGTATTTATCACAATAAAATTATTACAGATTATTCTCGCAATTTAGTCTCTTTGCTGAATATAATATTTTTCTTTAAATTAAAAACTATCAAATTTTTGACAGTTAATTGATTTAAAATGTCTTTCTTTCCCTAGTCTAAAAAATATTTGGAAATCTTTTTCTTGACTATTAATTATAACTTTGTTTGTATTTTTTTTTCTAAATTATAAATATAACTTTAAACAGTTTTTTCTTCTTTAATAAACAATTTTAAACTAATATTGTTTTATAGAATAAAAAAATATATAAATTTTAAGACATCTTTCTGCTTGGTGAGTTAATGCTGATGAAGTAGGCAAGGTTAGGTAGGAAAAACAAATATGTGAACAGCAGCTCCCCATGCCATGATAATAAAATAGCCAAGCATGAACTATCAAGCACCCAATGCTCCATGACATTGTGAGAAAATACCTCATTTTTAAGCACTGCTTCTTCTAAGTACCTAGACAGATCATCCTCAAAGAGTAGTATCCAGAAAAAAAATAAAAGGCATTGAGCCAACCCTGCTCATCTCTGTGAGACTTATGGGTATAGATGATGTCTATTCATGAATAAGGTCCATTCCTGAGGCCTACTTACACACTGCTGGACTTCTCTGGGAGCTCAATATCTAGGCCTAGACAGTGCTGAGCATATACTTCAGAGCATCATGAATACACTGCATCCAGACAGCCCTGTTCAACTATACACCCATCATAAGCATAAAAAGTACAAATTCACACATCACTTTCAAAATGTAATTATACTAAAGAAATTATTTAAAATTTCATTATCATATATAACTTTACTGACCACAGCTGTATATATTTTTATCTGTTCTTCTCTGCCTTTTTATATGTCAGCATATATATATAATTGCTTCTTCAGAA